>JARHVA010002948.1:2015000-2259434 GCA_037957365.1 Torreya grandis
TAATGAATCCCCAACTGTCTGACTAGATCTTACAGATTTAGGAAGTGGTCTCATGGGAGGGGGCTCCTAAATTTTCAAAGGAGGTAGTGCATAGTGAATTTAGGAGCATATGTAGCAAAAGTGGTCCCATGTAATAAACATTGTGAGTGTATATTCCTATTTTATTGGAGATAATATTAAAAATTATTATCTTTTTATTTATATTAAAGTTTACATAAATTCTGTCCACTCATATATTTAAAAATGGTAAAATATCTTCCTATAAAATAGAAACACACATAGGAAACTCCGGCAATTGGTAGAATATCTTCCTACAAAATAGAAGCACAAATGGGAAACTCCAGCCCCCCTTTTTTTCACCCCCTCAAACTTTCCTCCTAAAAAATAGCCAGCTCCTCACTTATAGGAAAAGATTCTAAAATTTCCTTTTATCATACCTTTCATTCTTCATGGGGCCACCCGCTCATTAAACATAGGAGCAATAGCCTCCTCCATGGGACCCCTGCATTAGACTTGATTCCATTAGCACTTGCACCACTACGCAGTGCTTCCACATCATTTCCTCCAATCATTTTTACTCCATCGCATATGTTGAACATGGTTCTGGAATATTCCATTAATCCTCCTTTATTGTCTTTTATTACTAAAAACTTTATCAAGACTGGGACAACAAGAAAAGGACCTTCAATTACTTTCTTTTAAGTAGTGTGTTCTCTATCCTGTAAAAGGTAGAATAAAGGCAAAAAACTTTTTTTCACTTCTACAACTGTGCATAGACAATTTATTTTATAAAGTAAGCATCTATTTAATATTGTATTTGCTGTAATTTATTTTCAGTTTTTTTATTTTTAACTATAAATATGCATAGCATTCCATATTTACATTTTAGAATATAATTTACATGATCAATTATATAAAATTTTATTATATTAAAAAAAATAACTTTCCAAAACTTAATTGTTTGTTTTATCATGTTACTATTTTCTATTTATCTTTACTTATCTGTCCATTGTCTTCTATGTTTTTTTTTTAATTACATTATTGGCTAAAAGTGGCAATTAATTAATAAGTGAAGTGGGGGTATCCGAAGGCAAGAATAATTTAGTCATTCATAATCACGTGGACCAGAGTATGTCATGTGCCAAGCTTTACTCAAGAGCGAGTTTATGTGAATTTAATATATAATTATCTTAGATTTAAAAATATATATCAAAAAGCCAATCTCATAAATGTATATTTGTTTTTTTTGAAATTGCAAAAAATCTTTGCAATTGCAATTTCTAATGCAACTAACCTAAAATAGGCAGGGACCAACCGCTACGTGGCTCTTGTTTAATTTAGATATTAGTATATACATGTAGTTAAGAATAGTTGATGATATTGAAGAATATATTACATGAATTTAATATATTAAGGGAGTGCTAAAAATATTTTTAAAATATATAATAAGAAAAATAAAATTAATTAGAAACAACAATTCTATTATTTGGAGTGTATTGCCTTATAGATCTGAACTAAGTTGTTTGGCCATGTGGTCTTTTGAAGTTCCTTAAGTCTATTTTTTAAAAGTACGATCTGATATCATTAGAACTACCTGTGAAGACATCAACTTGAATGTTTGTTGTTGAAATTGAAGTGTTTCGTAGTGTTGTCCCCAAAAAATGTCACTCATTTTTGGGACAACCTAAGAACTATTTTGGTTCAACAAACCAAAATCCTCTCTCCCCTTTTCAAAAATTGTTCTGAGCATTCAAGTTCTTCATTTTTCAAAGCTTTTCTAGAAATCTACAGAGTCTGCAAGCTTAAATCTACAGACTCTGTAGGCTTAAATCTATGAATTCTATAGATATGTTTCTATGGACTCAACATGCTTGAAATTAGCAGTTTCAATAGGTTCAATGGCTTTAACAGGTAAATTCTTTCAGAATAGCAAGTTTCCAACACTTAGGTGATTTCAAGGTTGGTTCAATGACTTGGTTCAATAAAAAATGTCCATCGGCAAGCATCTAAGCAAGGATTGAACCATTGAACTGTTGAACCTTGAACCATTTTGGTTCAACAGGTTCAAAGGTTCAACGTCATCATCAAGAGTTAAGTGCTTTGTCAAGGTTCAAAGTTCAACCACTTCAAGGTTCCACAGCTGCGAACACTTAACGAAAAACAAAGGCTTAAACCGTTGAACCATTGAACCTTGAACCATTTTGGTTCAACGAGTTCAACGACCAAATGGTTCAACGCGTTTGGTTCAAAAGATCAAAAGGACTTGGCCAAATAAAGAGATTGAACCGTTAAACCAAGGTTGGTTCAACAAGTTGGTTCAATCGGTAGGTTCCAGGGGCTGCCCCAAAGCTAAAAGAACAAATGCCCTTGTAGAGGGCAGTGAACTAGAGGCAAGTGCCCTTGCAGAGGGCAGGCAACATTGGTTCAAGGGTCAAAGAGAAGACATAAAAGATAGAATTCCTTCGGATTTGTTCAAAGGCCGAAAAAGAACATTTCCTTCAGACTTTTTATTTGAAGGAAATTATTAAGTGAAAGAGCTGTTAGAATTATTTTAAAAGTATTTTCCATGGGAAAATAACTAAGGCAAATCTTGAAGGAATTCCTTCATACTTTTGTCTGAAGGAAATAAGCCCAACCAAAGGAATGCCCGAAAGAAAAAAACTCGAGAGCGGAGCGCTCCAAGTGTCATCGTTTGTGTGATTGCTAGATTACGCAAAACATGCCACGTGTCCCTTGAAAAGCTCGACGGAAGCCGCCAAGTGTTAACATCCGCGGTCTCTCCCTTTCATTTCATAAAGATTGTGGTGGGTCTCAGGTGAGTTGATAAAGTAAGCGGATGCTACCACGCATCCTCGCTTGTTTCACAGTGGAACATGCCACGTGTCACTTGTTGAGATTAGTAGAAAGTGGCCAAAGCAAGCGGGAAAGACATGAAGGAATTGCTAGGGAGAATGACAAACTCGAATGCATTTAAAGGCCAAAATGCCAAAGGGAAGAACCGCTAATAGAAGAGCGTAAAGAGCCAACAAGGCCGAGGATATAGCCTTGAGAGCTCAAATTCTAGGAAAAGACAAAACCAAAAAGGGGAAAAGATAGCCGAAGGGCTCAAATCATAGCAAAAAGAGGGAAAAGCCAAAATATCTTCAAGGGAGCTATTTCCAATAGGTGAAACAGTGGATCAATTAGATTTCTGAAGCACACCAAATCAAGGATGCGACCTATTTTTCTTACAGGAATTAATGGCAAATTGGATAGCTACGCAGACGTCAGAAAGAAGACCAGACAACCCATGCTTAGGAGGAGACATTTGAGATGATTCAGAATGCCAAAGTCAAGGCCGATGACCTGTTCCAGCATGGCCCTTTCACAGATATTTAAGGCATTCAATTCAACATGGGTCTTTTTCATGAAAACAAGCACCCAAGTCTTTCTTGGAGCGTTATATATTGTAATCTCTCATTTTATGTAAGGGAGATCTTCCCGTTACTAGAAGCAAAACTCTACCCAAATTGAAAGGCATTACTGAGACTTTGAGCTCAGATTGTTCATCATATTTCTTTGTTTGAATTAGAAAACAAGTTACTTTCAGACTTTGTGCTGTTATAGCTTGTATCATTTTAGGAGATTGTTCTTATGTCTATTTCCTAAATGTATTCTTGTTTATGCAATTTAACAAGCAGAGCTAGTGGAAGTGACAAGGAAGGTGTCTTGAAACCAGTTACTTTCAGACTTTGTGCTAACATAATTGTTTTCAATGTGTGTTTTTAGTTTCTTAATGTGTAAAGGACCTTGGGATGACTTTGTGCCCCCATTTCTTCGTATCTCACTCTTTGGGCAGTCGAGGTGGAGACTTTGTGCTACATCTTAGTCTGCTGGTTACTACACCCTTGTTACTGGTTACTTGTCACATACCTGAAAGAACTCATGTTTTTCCCTGCAAGAACACTTCTGAAAGAAGAGAAGTGCCTTTAGTGTTTTCACCAGGATTTTCTCCTTTGTTTGTGAACATCATCTCTGAAAGAAGAGAGATGGATGGTGTATCCTACCCTTGAGTGTTATTTTCTGCTTATATCTATAGTATATAACTCCTTATATTTAATAGGGAAACTCCCCTTGATGAGAGGAGAGATTTGTCCACCTCTGATGTAGTAAACCTGCACACTAGGCCGACCAATCTCCCTTGTTGTGGATGATAAGACCTATTTTTCTCAATCAGACAGCTGACTGACAAAATATTCACCCAACATGTAGATAAATAAGGCTAAACATTTCTAATCCTTGTATTGAATGAAGATCCTCAAGGATGTATGGGTATCTCTAAAAAGATAATGGTATCTTCTACAAATCTCATAGTAGATAAGATACTTGAATGTAAAATGCTCTTTACTTTCAGATTCTAGAAAATATATTTGGTATATATGCTTGTCCTATGGGAGGTTATGATCATATTTTATTTGAATTTAATGAGAATAAACACAACACTGAGCTAAAGGGATCCTTAAACATGATGGAAACATCTTATTCATGTACCCAAGAATTTGATTTCGATCCTCATTAGAGCAAGATTAAAATTAGAAATAATGAAGATGTTTTGGCTTCAAAATCTCTTTAGGATTAAACCATGTAACTTTAAAGTAAGATTTATTGATCTCTTCATGAATTCCTTTGTTGAATTCATATTTAGTCTTATCAAGTTGAAGAGTGTTAATAAAAAATCTAAGAGGGTGTAGTCTTTCTGTATCAATATCTAGCTTCTAGAAGAGAGTGTTTTACCTTAAAATCTAAGTTAAAAGGGATAGAGATAGCCTACGGTGATAAACTATCTCTATAGCAAGCCAATTAATTTGTAAATTCAAATAAATAATATTCTGAATTTAAATACTGAGATTTGTTAAAAATAGTCAGTACAACCAATGATTGATATTGCAATAAATAGAAAAATAATGGTACTTAGCTAGATTATTATGTGCATTCAAATTTGATATAGAATTGGTTAGAA
Organism: Torreya grandis; assembly: GCA_037957365.1. Lineage (NCBI taxonomy): Eukaryota > Viridiplantae > Streptophyta > Pinopsida > Cupressales > Taxaceae > Torreya > Torreya grandis. Next base: position 2,020,000 of record JARHVA010002948.1, read on the forward strand.
ATAGATTTGATCTAGATTCTAAATTAGTAATCAGATTCTGTAAATTTGACCTTTGTAGCCTCGACCACTTGCATAGACCTCAGAGAGTTGTGTTGACACTTCTTTCTAACTTGGATGTAGGTGTCTAATACAAAATATCTACTAGATCTAGATGCGACCACCTGAGATATTCTAAGTTCTATGTCACCTTTATTCTGGTGTGCTTAGATTTGTATCATATGTTATCTCTCTTGTCAAATCATCAAAACCCTAGTTCTTCATCTTCATAGTGGCTATGAGAAAAATGGGTTAATGGGCTCATAGTGTCGAGCTAACCCCAAAGACCTCTCTGTAAGTGGGTGCTGCCTACATAACCACTATTTTGAAGAGGGCCTCAAACTCATGTAGTTATACCTTACATGTGGGATTGTGTATGCATAAAGATGCAAAATGTGATAAGTAACTACAATAGTGACCTGGTTTGTAACTTGGTAAATATGACTCATAAACTGCTCTTTCAATACTTCAAACTTGTAGATGTGTTATCCCTATGACTGATATAAAAATAAGAGAAAATAAGGAAGCTTTGTTCACTTGAATGCTTGATTGAATGCTTTTGGTAAGTTACCTTGTGAGTTGTTATGTATGTGCTAGGTGATGAATGAATGAGGATTGATCATGCATATATACCAATCATTTTGGATAATATCTTGCATTAAATCACTTAGACTAACCATAGTGATGTGTTTCATTTATAAATTGGATGACTTTAGGGCACTGAACACTTGTGTTGAAATAAAACACTTGCATTGACGTAGACATCTAATTGGGATGTAAGTGTTTGAGCAATTGAAAAACAAACATAAGTCTAGAACTTGAAAAAACATAAGATAAATAGGTTTATAGCATTCTGAGCATGATAGAATGTCTAAGTCACTAGAATAACATTGGTCGGACTAAGAGATAAGTAATAGGCACAAAGAGATAGTAAATGTGAGCCTTTCAGTAGTGAGAAAAGGTCTAGAACTGATAGGAACAAAAAAGGTCTATATTTTTCAAGTGTACAAGGTTGAAGTGATTAATAATTCAAAAATAGTGCCTACATTTCCCCCCTTAAATCTAGTAATGAAATTACAAGTTTAAAATATATAAAAATGTCTGGGTATGTATAACAATCCTTGCCTTTGCATGAGCCCAATTTGAGTGCTTTGTTGGTGACTGACCCTCAACCAAAAGCATGTTATAGTATCTAATTAGTGCATACAATTTGAAATGGAAAGCATTGAAATGGAAAGAACAAGGTTTATGAGTACACGTATGTATCGATGCAACCACCTTGTCTTTTGGTAATTTGATTTGAAAAGTATATCATTATGAACCATTAGAGTTGATAATATGACAGATATAAATATAGAAAGTGCATAAATATAGAAATATTGGAGGACACATGCCCCAACCTTGGACTAAAATGTGAGTTTCCACCTGGCAACTAAGATTAGTTCAACCGTGCAACCCAATCATACTTATAACCTGGTGAACATGAATGAACCGAGTCAACACACACTATAAATCTGGTAAGTATTTGTACCTATTATTTTTTGGGATGAAACAAATCCATGACCTCCTTGTTTTGAATATACGATGGGGTATGTCATCGACCACCTTTCTCTCCTCAATTTCTCCTTCGACTGCCCATTTCTCTCAATCAAAAAAACTTATCTATAAATGAAATTCATATATAATCATAAGCCTGAAAAAACCATAAAATTCAATCCTAAATTGGGGACTCAACAAAGTCACATGAATAAATTAAAAATGTAAATAGTCAGCTAAAATTTAAGCCCAAATATCTTTACACAGCAGAACCGTGGTTTATTATGACAGCTTGAATGAAAGAGTCATTTAGAATACGTTACACAGTGCTTGTAAAACCTTATATAAATATTTTCAAGGTTTCATGGTTAGTAGTGAAATGGCATATATCACACAGTGTGCCTTTTTATAGACCGTTCAATAAGTATGTCTTATATTTAGAATAACTTACTTATATTCAAGTAGTAAATCTTTTTGGGAAATTCCTATGGATTATTTGCATTGCAAGTTTGGTTTTTTTTATTACACATGGAGGTACATGAGGAGAGGCATGTGAGATGACTGGCAGAATAAGTATTACATGTGTAGTGAGAGGGTAGCAACTAGGGGTTGCCTCAAAGGTGTAATTTACACACAAAGGGATGTAATTTATGTTTTGGTAAAGACTGGTTTGATATAGGAAAAGAGTTCAGTTTAATTTAATTTAATTCATATATTAATAGCCACATGTTGTCAATAATGGTCGATGGTACTAAATAACATATTACATGAATCTAGTATATTAAGGGAGAGTTAAAAACATTTGTAAAAGATACAATAAGAGAAATAAAATTAATTAGAAACAACTATTATACTATTTGGAGTGTGTTGCCTTACAAATTCGAATCGAGTTGTTTGGGCATGTGGTATCTTAAGGTTCCTTAAGTCCATGACTTAGAATTAAGATCTGATATCCCTAGAATTATCTATGTGATGAAATCAATTTGAGTGTTCTTAGTTGAAGTTGAAGTGTTTTGTGAATAAATAAAGCTAAACATTTCAGGTCCTCATATTGAATGAAGCTTCTCAAGGATCCATGGGAATATCTAAGAAGACAATTGTATCATCCATAGATCTTTAGTAGATAGGGTAATTGAATATAAAATGCTCTTCACTTTAAGGTTCTATAAAACATAATTGATATATGTGTGTTTTAGCGATTTAGGACTTAATGAATGTCAATCTTAGGTTGTTAAGGGGGATGAGTATAGTAAATCAGGGTAGAAATATGAAATAAACACATCCACTGATTTGTAACATAATTGACTTGATTTGACTTTATAAAAATAGCATTAAAAAATATAAACAAGTTTTTAGCTGGAAAATAACTGAATAGATCTAGAGGCTAAAAACTGAGACAAAAGTTGATTTAAGTGTTATGAATAGGATCTAAGTGTCAAAACCCTTTCTAAAAAGTAGCACCCAAATTGGATAGCAGTTCCATGCAGTGCTAGTGTCCTTATTTTTCCAGTAGTGTCCTCTATACAGAATTGTTTTTAGTTTATGGGTACACCTATGTCTATATTTGCCAAGCCTGGTCCTATGTGCACGAGTTCTAAATCTCTGTAGATTACCTATTTTGACTAATTTTATGTATAAACCCTAAACCTCCATGTTGCTAAGGCATCCAATTGACAAAAATAGTAAAGTGTATTGTGAGTGGGGTAGGCTAAACATCCTCAATAGCCCACTATGATGAGAGTTGCCTACATAACAATACTTTGAAGAGGGATCAAGCCCCATGTAGTTCTTCCCATCTAAGTGGTAGTGCAAGTTCAAGTGAAGCTAGTATGAATGTTGGCTTAGGTGTTTTAAATGTGCTTGATATTAAAAACTTGAGTAATCTGAGCTTAGGAATGTTATAGATAGTTGTATGCAGAAGTAGGGTAGAATAATGATTGATAACATTGATTGTGCACAACTTGTTCTAAGTTTATTTGTGTAATTTGCATGTAATTTTCATCTAGTGGTTAGAGGGCTAAAAGTCATGTATATATATTGTTTTGGTGCTTGTGTAGGTCTTAAAAGAGGTCTCGACCAACCCTAGGTGGTATTTGATTTTAAAAGATATCCATTGGTATAAAAAGGAAGGAAAAGGACAATAACACCAAAACTGGGACATTATCACCATGGGGTGCTATTGTCCCTATCATGGCACTAGTGTCCATATGGCAGAACTTGAGGCACTAAGGGCCAAGATGTCCAGATGAGGGTCTAAAAATGTTTTAGAGATGTTTAAGGATGCTTGTGGCCTGCATGAAAGCTAGATAAGTGTGAAAATAGGCCCTAAGATAGATCTAAGGGTAAGTTAGGGATGGGTGGTCTCAAGTATCACTCTTATCACTCAAGTGTCATTTTTAGGTGATTACATTTTTCCTCCCTTTATTTTAGGATTGAAACAAAGTGAAATTACTAGGATAAAGGAAAAAAAAGTGCACTTGAACTTACCTAAGAGGTGAAGCTCATGAATATAGATCTAAATATGTGAAGTATGCTCTAATACGTATCTTGCAAATGAAATGTGCATAGATCAATCCTTACTTAAAAGATATCAAAAACAAAGACAAAATTGAGTAAAGAGATAAGAGAGAGGAAAGAAATGAATATACCTCACTAGGTACGTGAATCAATGCATAAACCTAGTGATAACATGTGTGTGTACATGTAGATAGTGATCAATTGGTGAATAACTTAGACCAATCTGATGGCTTTCTCAATCCCTATGTGTGGGTGGCTCAAGAACTCAATCTAATTTTGACTCCATCATTGCCCACCCCTGCTTGGTGGATCATAACATGTGAATAGCTTGGATTGGACTGACGGTGTGTCCAACCCTCTCATGTAGATGGCTCAAAAACTCATGTAGACTATGACTCCATCATTGCCTACCCATGTGTAATAGATGCATATGAAACTAAAATTTCATGATGTAACTTGAGATGTGTAATTATGTATGTGTCATCTCTGTAGCCACTCAAGAATATTAGGTGGCTCTGGGCCACTCAAGAATGCCAACCACTGCAGATGGAGTAAGGCATAAATCTGGTATGTAACCTGAAACATAGTGTTTTATGTGTATAATTTAGAGAATGGCATGGAGTTTGTCATTCCATCTGATCAATTGGTGTATAAGTGAGCATACGAAAACAATGTGCCACACACATGCCCCCAAATTTGATATCTGAGTGTATGGACTCTGGACTGAGTTATAATAATCTATATCTGAGCATCTAAACTGAAACAAGAATGATCATGCCATGCATGATGCCCCTAATGTGAGCAAACTGATATGAATATGAGCTAAAGTGAGCCAACAATGGTCTGTAATTGAACCTATGCAAATATATATTGTACCTATTGTACTTTTATCGCCAATCTAGATTTTTATGAAATTGAAGCTATTAGACAGTAGTGCCATATCTTGGATAGTAGCATCGTGTGGTGCTAGTGTCCCAATTTGGGTGTTAATGCCCAACTATTCTGATTTCTGTGCAACTGTAATTGATCTCTATGTCATTGTTTTCCACTGTGTTTTCTTGAGTCTGATTTCTACATTCTATTTTTGTGTGCTGAAAATTGTACTCTAAGTGCATTTAGATAGCCTGATCTCTATGACAAACCCCTGTGAATGCCACGTCTTTTGAAGGGGATTGTTGAACAAGAACTATCATTAAAATAAAAAGCTCTGCAAAATGTGTGTTAATTGGAGCGTATATGATATCTGCATAATAAGCCAATATAAAATGCATACATAACATCAAAATGTAAGATAATCTGAGCTTAAATTTGTAATGTACGATGAATGTTAGGTTTAACATTCACAAGGCTATCAAAATAGATATGACAATGCATATAAACATCAAATATGAGTAATAATTGAGTAATTACCTAGGGGGATAGGGCATGATGTCCATAACAACACCCAAGTAGAAAGGGGAGATGCATAAGGTCCCTCATGGCATCTAAAACTAGAATGTATAACGAGCAAGAGATAAGTGCCATGGCCATGACGCATACAAGAAAGCATACATACAACACACATGAGGCACACAAAGTAGGCCAAGGTACCACAATAGAAGGGACATGGACACATATCACTAAATCTGAGAAAGCAAGATATACAAGGACATATTCAAATGTCTACATATGTAAACAACAAGCAATTTGGATTAAAACCACATGGAAGGACATGTTCAAATATCTACATACACAATCATGAAGGCACACACAAGAGGAAATGGAGGGTCATTGGAGTACAACACTAATAGAACTAGGTGAGACCAATCAACACTTGGATCATTCTTCCATAGGTCGTGAGTTCAATGCTCAACAAATTTATCAATCCATTGTTTCCATTTACGCAATTCTCCTGTGCATGCAACAATCAACAGGTTTCTTATCTTTCACATTTGAAAGGTAACTAAATTTAATTGTCATAAGCGTTAATTTTTTTGTGTCCTTTAGCTTAATTTTATCAACATCTAGAAGAATTTAAAGCTTGAGATTTATTTGTATTGATTTTTTGCAATCTCTGATCTGGTATCAAAGATCTACAGATAAATATATATCACATTTTTTTCAAGAAATCTCTTTTTCAAATAATTGTACATTGTTCTTTTATTTGCATTTATAAAAAAAAACTGGTTGAATCCTAAGCAAAATTAACTTATTCGAACACATAAGCTTAATAATATCAATATCGACAGTGCACATGTCATGTTCACACAAGTCAAGGATACAATCTAGGCAATGCCTACATATACGTGTCATTTTGTGAACAAGTAAAACAAACTTTGACAAAATAGGTGGTATCTAAAATGACCCTACACATGGAAGAAATCCAACAAGATGTTAGACGAATGAGCTTGAGTTTCCCCATAGGTGTTGTTGGCATAATAATTGATATATTATAATTATATATAAGATATATTAATAATACTATATAATATAAATTATATATATATATATATATATATATATTATAATATAGCTATATTAATATATATTATATATTATAATGTTATATAATTCTATATAATATATACTATAATTATATAGTATATATTAATATTATATTATTATACCGATGAGATGTGGGTGAGTTGGGAAAGGCAACTTGGTTGCTACATGCACCACCCAAGGTCAAATCTCAGATGGTATTGGAGACCAGTTGTGGTCGGTCGTTGGTATTAGGCCGGTTGTGGCTATTTGTTGGTATTATGCTAGTTGTGACCGTTGATGGTATTATTGGCTCAGTTGTAACCATTGTTGGTAATCTTGGTACTTGCGTACTTGGGGATCTGGGCCCCCGATTATGTCCCAGACCAGTTGGCTCTGGTCAAAAGCATAAAGGCAAGAGCCCTCTTGAACCCTAGTATTCATCCCAAAAAAATATATTATTATTATTATTATTATTATTATTATTATTATTATTATTATTATTATTATTATTATTATTATTATTATTATTATTAAAAAAATTCTTCTTGTTGATTTGGAGCATATTTTGCTCTGGGTAGTCCCTATTTGGTATACCATTATTGTTGTTATTGTGGATATTAAAAGTTGTTCAGGGCCACTATCATTGTTGTTCACCATCACCGTCCAACTCACTTTGAAATGCTTCATCACTTTTGTGTTTTGTGTGGCCATGCCCTTCCCCACAATTTTACCATTGCTCAAGCTCATCATAAAATGGAACGTCTCCTCCCAGCACAACTTATTGCCATGTCATATTAAAGAACACACCACCTTATTTTTCACTATCACCTCCCAAACATGTCAAATTATTGTTGTTTAATGCTTCATACACAAAAGGTGAAATGAAGTCAGCAGTCATATATTTCAATTGAAGTATTTATGTGGATTTACACTTTTCCATTTCGTAAAACTCCACTTTACCAAAACAAAAAGTTACATCCCTTCCAAGCGCCTTTGAAATAACTCCCAATTAATAATATATGTGTTTTCATATATTTCATATAATTTTTCACTTAAAAATTTTAAGCACAAAAAAATTATTAATTAATGAGACCACGAAACTGAAAAAGACTCATAAAAATTTTCAACGGCACGCACTAAAAAAATTTAATAAGCCCTCCCTCCATAGAACCATAACCTAAATTTAAAGTTAAAATTGCCTAAACTTAAAATTAAATTAACATTTACAAAAATTTAGGTAGCCCAACTTTCCCGTGTCCCATCTGTAGCCATGTCCACAAACAAGAACTTCAATGCTTTTAGGATTATGATGCATCCAGAAACAAAAAAAATAACAGCAATCAGTTTAACTCTTTGCAAGGAATGGTAATTGTCATTCGTGTCATGGTGAAATTAGCAAGGGAGAACTGTGATTATTAAAATCTTAAGCTTACTCATCATAATCGTTAGTTCAGAAGATATCCTTTGACTTGAGGAGCAGCTGTTGTAGCCTCTGTTTAGCTCTGCCTTTTTTTTCTTTTTAATTATTATTATTATTATGATGACGACGATGATGGCATGGTCTGCTATAGCTGATGAATTGAGGTGTGTTAATATTAACGTTTGTATCTACGTGGCATCTGTACCTACATGTGTGCACCCATGCATAGGGATGAGATTTGACATTCGTTCGGCCCATTTTTAATGGTTTTGAAAGTATTTGACATGTGTTTTATAAGCTTTGTCATTCCAGGCAACAACTGTTTATTTCATAAAACTAGTTTACACCATCTTAGATGTGAAATAGGAAGATGGAAAGCATCTAAGAAGGAATGATCGGAGAGGGTTTGTCAGTTTTGCAAGTTCTGATTGGTGGAAACAGAATGACATTTCATCATGGAATGCATAGCATATAAGGACATTTGGAGTAGTTACATTGATATCCTACAAGGTGAAGCACTGACAACTTTGTTTGTAGAAGAGAAGACAGCAAAAACAGCAGACTACTTGATTAGAATTTATAACAGAAGATGCAAGCTTAGCAAAGAAATCGATGAAAGGTAGAAGTAACAGTGTGAAGAAATTTATATGGTATCTTATCGACTGATTTTACTCGAGTCCCATAAACTGATTGGCCTCGTAGACGTTATTAAAAACTTTCAATTCAATTCAATTTCCAAAAAAAAAATGTCAAATTTGTTTAGATTTTAAAACATTTTAATAGAATCAAGTTGCGGCATATAAATTGTTTTGATATTACCATGTGGATGCAGGTCCCTGTTTCCATGTACTTGCCCTAAATTTGTAATGTACCTTGTCTGCATTCAATTTTGACATAATGGTAGCTGAATTTGATTCTATTGCCGGATAACTGTTGAAAACTTAAACACCTTTCCATGATTGTTGTAAATCAGGTTTAACCGTCAATAACGTTTTCATTAAAAGACATGGGCGTTCATCAAATCTCAACCCTGCACACATGTGCATACTTGGACAACCATATGTGTCGGCACATGCCCACCAATGGGTGCTTTGTGTGCCAAAGGGTTAAATTTGAAGGTTCAATGAACATATTTATACTATATAACTGTAAAATACTGTGGAATTTGTTTGATGATCGTATGGTATGAATGGGGAAAGTTTGAATGGAATGTTTAAAACTCCGAAGGATTATAATACATATATATTTAGTCTTTGATGTTTCTTTTTTTAAGGACGAATTGTCCTTCTTAGTTGTAGAAGGGCAATGTTGAATCCATAACAATCATAAAATTTTACCAAATGGGTAGGGTCGACGGTCAGATTTAGCCTTCCCTGTTAGTTGTGCAGGGTTACAGATGTTTGTCATATATAAGATGAAAGGCGAAGTTTTGAGAGGACTTTCGAAAAGTTTAGAGGATTATAATAAATATTATTTAGTCTTGATGTTTGTTTCTTTAAAGATGAACTCTCCAAGCATTTGAAGGGCAATGCTTAATGGATAATTGTCATAGAAATTTTATCTAATGGATAACATATTGACTGTCAAATTTAACCTTAATGGATGCAAACATATGCATTGGGCACACATATGTTCATTCATATATGAATGACCGTCAAATTTAACCTCTGATGTGCACACACGTTCATGCACACGTGCGCACTCTTATGCACACATGTGAATGTAAACACTTGTTCAAAAGAAATACATTCATGTGGCATGCCTTCCATTAGATTGAAAAAAGTATTTTCTTTACTTTTTTTAGTTTTTTATCATGAGGATTGTTACCTATGGCATTGGGCACATGCATGTCCATTCATACATGAATGACTATCAAATTTAACACCTGATGTGCACACACACTCATGCACACATGTGCACTCCTATACACACATGTGAATGTACACACTTGTTCAAAAGAGATACATTCACGCGATGTGCCTTCCCTTAAATTGAAAAAAGTATTTTCTTTACTTTTTTTAGTTTTTTGTTATGAGGATTGATTACCCAGGGCTTCTGCCAAATTTCATGATATCTTCACAAGTCTCAAATGGTATGAAAAATGTATTCAATGATGGGGACCAGATAGACAGATTGCAAAAGCAAAATAAAATTAAAACGATGCACTTAGTTTTCTACAGCAAACAAAAAACTTATAACTATGAAAATCAGAATATTGAAACTTATATTAAGCTTGTAAGGAGCTTCAATGCTCATATACACAAATTACCAGTAGAGGTTCATTGCAATCTTTATGCCTTCATATCTTATACAAAAACTAAAACAACGTACATAATAATAGACACTTTACAAAACAGAGTATATCAATTACTTCACCTAGAAAGCTCTAGAAACAACGAGAGAGAAAACAATAAATGAAGTTGGTAAAGTAGATACAAAATGCAGGTAAGGAGTTTTAAATTGTTTGACGTGGCAGGGGAGATTAGGTAAGTTGCCCAACTATAAGTCCACATACTCCAACACTCCCCCTTAATTTTCACTGCCATGTACATCAGCTATGCCTATGCTTTCCCGGAGATGCTTAAACTCGTTATTTGAAAGTGGCTTTGTGAAGATGTTTGCTAGGTGTTCTTCGGATCTGCGAAACTCAAGATATATATGACCATTATTCACCAATTCACGAATAAAGTGATATCTAGTGTCAATATGTTTGTTGCGTTTATGGAAAACATGATTTTTGGGTAATGTTATAGCTGAATTATTGTCACAGTATATCTTTGTAGCTTCTTCTTAAGTATGCATCAAATCTGAAAGTACACTTCTCATCCAAACTATCTGGCAAGCTACTAATGTGGCTGTAACATATTCTGCTTCAGTTGATGAAAGTGTCACAATTGGTTGTTTTTTTTATACCCAAGAGATAACATCCAATCCAAGATGAAAAATATACCCTGATGTGCTTTCCCTGTCATCCATGCTACCTTCCCAATCGCTCTTCATATAACCAACTTGAAGTCATCTGAAACTGTATACATGATCCTAAAACTCTTTGTTCCAGCTATGTATCTCAGTATTCTTTTTCAGACTTTCCAATGAGATTCTTTTGGATTGTCCATGAATCTTGAGATAAGACTAGCCCCATACATAATGTCTAGACTTATGATGGTTAGATGCATGAGGCTTCCCATTAATCTCTTGAATAGAGTTGCATCAACACTTAAACTTTTGTCCTCCTTGCTAAGTTTTAAACCCATTGCAATCGGTGTAGGAGCTAAACTAACATTCAACATCTTGAATCTCTTCAACAAATCATTAGCATACTTTGATTGACATATAAAATTGTCTTGCTCAGTTTGATTCACCTCTATGCCAATAAAATATCTCATAAGTCCCAAATCGGTCATATCAAATTCATCTTTCATGGCTGCCTTAAATGGTTCAATCGATAAATTTCTGCTAAAAATCAAGTCATCCACATACAAGCATACTATAAACATTTGTCCTTCTTCATTCACTTTGACATACAAAGTTAGTTCATTGCCACACTTACTAAACCCATTATTCACAAAATAAGAATCTATTCTAGTATACCAAGCTCTAGGAGCTTGCTTCAATCCATATAAGGGCTTTTTCAGCTTCTAGACCTTGTGCTCTTCTCTCAAAACTTCATAACCAAGTCATTGTTTTATATAAACTTCCTCTTCGAAAATGTCAATCAAGAATGTTGATTTGACGTCCATTTGATAAATCTTCAAACTGTTTTGAGTTGCAATTGATAACACCATTATAACAATGTCTAATCTTGCTACAGATACAAATGTTTCATTGTAATCTATGCCTGGCTGTTATCAGAAGCCCTTAACTACTAGTCTTATTTTGTGTTCTCAACCTTCTCATCAACACTAATCTTTGTTTTGTAAACCTATTTTAATCCAATCACATTCTTTCCTTCAGGAAGCTCTACAAGATGTGATGTTCCCAATTCAAGCCATGTGGCTTAATGATGCACGGGCTATCTTTTCCTTGGATTACCCAAGAGGAAGAGGATGTAGAGCATTGTTGGGTAAGTGTGGAGTCTTTGGATTATATCCTATTCTATTCTTAAGTTGTGGGCATGTCTTTTTATGCAACTTAAGTGATTCCTAGTCTAAAGACTTATTATTTCCCCCTTTTTGAGTTTAATGACTTAAAAGGCATGTATTTCAAGTGAATTTTATTAAACATGTGCAAAAAGGTCAAGGGGGGCATTGGAAGATAAGGAGCCTATTGGCTCATTTTTTAGGGTTTTATTTGGAGCATTAGATTGAGTTGGTAATGGATCAATGGTTGAGATTAAATCCTTTTTTTAGGAGTCATTATATAACATCTTAGGGTTATTTTGGAGCTAATTGTGTTATCAAGTTTTTCTCTATTATTGTTGCAATTTTTGGCTTAAGGTCTGAAAACCCTTTAGTATCACTAGTTTTAGAGAGACATACGAGCTCCCCTTAGTCAGGTGGGTGTGTTTTGGTAGAAGGGTTTTAGAGCTGCATTTTGTTAACAGGTTTGGAGGCGATTTTGGGAGGTGAGTTTCAGAATATTAGGATCAGATTTGGATTATCTACAACCATGTATCTTCATGTTTCTGAACATCATTGAAGCTAATAAAAGAAAGGACAAATGGGACAGACCCAACACTGGTTTGCTTGGTTTTTGACAAGGGCGACTAGGGTTTGAAGATATTTCTAAGGTATTTGTGCCTAAATCTACATATTGTTAATCATATTCATCTCAAAAAATTATGGAAAAATCAATGTAAGCTACTTCTAAAAATTTTAAGCAATTTTAAGTGTTTTCTATAAATTTTCATATTTAAAATTTTCTATTAATAAATAGAAAAAATAGAAAAATATTTTGAGAAGATATCTAAGCTTGTTGAAGTGTTGTCTATTTGCAAATAAAATTTTAGAATTTTCTATTGCATATTTTTAAAGATTTTGTGTTTTTTTCATTATCTCTATTAGGGATATTAAGTGGTATCAGAGCTGCAAGTCTTGGCATCTTGTTTGGGATGGTTGTATATATGGAAAGGATGGTCATAACCTTGAAAAACAAAAGGGAATAATGGATAGGAGTGATCATCCACCAACATTAATGAAGAGGAGGTAAAACTTATGTTTGTAGAAATGCTAAGACAGTTACAAAACACCAATTTGTATTTAAATCAGATGGCTCACAACACAACAAATGGAAGAAACATGGTGCATGTGGAGAGAGAGGACAATAACAAAGCTATAGAAAATAATGAACACTCTACTAGAAAACCTTCGGGCACATCACAATGTAGACCTTTCATGTCTACCTTTCTAAATGAGGATGAGCTTACACAAGAGGAACCCATGGAGAACAATGGAGATGTTGAAATTTTGGCTAAGTATCAAGCTTTGGGGATATATTTGCAGTCATCTATCTCTTTTAGTGATTATTTGGAGGTCACTAGATACACAAAGCCAAAGCAGAATAAGTGAAATCAAGGGAAGCAGAATTATGGCTGCAAAAAAGGTTGGGTCGTCTATCCTTGTTGAGATTTGATGGATCATCCAAGGGTATAGTTAGAGATCAGATTCAAAAATTGGATACTTACCTTGCCTTGAATCAAATGATGGACATTTAGGCCATCAAATTTTCTACTCTTCACCTTGAAGGAGTGGCACATGAGTGGTGGTATCACAATTTAGTGACACGGGGTCATGGTGCGATAGTTTCTTATGATTAATTTTGAATTACATTAATAGAGTGGTTTGACCACAAAGATTTAGAGGCACACTCTAGAGAGATGGCTCAGTTGAGATAGGTTGGGACACTTGAAGCATACATTTCATAATTTTAGCGGTTATTAGTAATGGTTTTTGATGTGACTGAGAGGAGGTTGACTTCTTGGTTCAAAGAGGGTTTGTCAGAACCTCTCAGGGGTTGGGTTAAAGCTTTCGATCCACCATCCTTGCAGGATGTTATCAAGTATGAAAGCAACATGGATCTATCCACACCACAAGATAGATTTCGTAACAAGTTTTTACAAACACCCTTAACGTAGAATTTGTTGTAAATAAGGGGCAAGATACCAAAGTTTTCTAGACCAGTTGGGGAGTTTTCTAGGCAGGTTGGTGGGGCACCTCATGATTCAAGGGATGAGTTGAGATGGAAGAGGCTTTGCTTAGAATGTCGTGAACCTTGGACACCTGGGCATAAGTGTAGGAGTGGGGGCAAAGCCCATTAGATTGAGGACTTTGAGGAACCTAGTGATGATGAGTTGGAGAAGAGACAAGTTCTTGATTGTCAGGATCCTACTCCTTAAGAGCACACATGATTACCTTTGTATAAGCAACTAAACACGGAATTAAACCAGAAGTAATAAGTAACTAGAATTTAAAAACAACATAGAATATGAGAGACAATACAATCTTGTATTAACACTCTTCCAGAAGGAAATACAATGAAGAAATCACACTCTTCCAACACCTCTTGGGCATACAATAATTCTCCTTCAAGAGTTCTCTCTCTCAATTACAATTCAACAACCAACTCAATACCGAGTTGTTGTTCCCCCCACCAGTAAGTGACAATCAACACAACCGTTGTTGCCTACTTCTAGTCCACCAAGTACTCAACGTACTCCAAGTAGATCTCCCTGATCTTGCTCCTTGTTGTGTTGCAGATCTCCTTGATCTTTCTACCCCACATATCTCCTTTGACCTTGCACATACACACCTACAGATCTAACTGATCTTACTTACCATGTAGATCTCCCCTGATCTTGCACACCTGCAGATCAACCTGGTCTTGCACACCTGCAAACCTTCTAGATCTTACACTTGGAAGAACCCTTGTCCTTGCCTTTGCAAGTCCTTATGATCCTTAATTACAATACAGCCCATGGGTCTCTTAAATAGATCCCATACAAACAATAATTAGAAACACAGACTCAAGACTCAAATTAGTCTTTACATGCAAACACTCGGACCTCCTTAAATTAGAAAAGTCTAATTCAGGAAATGCATGCACACACACAGGTGATCGACATCGGTCTCTGTCTGTCCATAGATGACCGATGTCGGCTGATCCATGACAGATGTCAGCAGCTTCCTATCTACCTCTGACCGACGTCAGTCAGCCTAACCATCATCGGTTACTGTGACGCCCACTTGTCAGGGGATCTAGCTCTACCAATTAGAGCACATATGATTACTTCTCGTATTAGCAATTAAACACAGAATTATATCAGAATGATAAAGTAGTTAGAAACTTGAGACAACAAAGAATTTGAGAGACAATACACACTCTTGTATTAAATATTACTAGAAGAAAATACAATAAGGAAGATGCCACTTCTTCCTCCACCTCAAAGGGTTGCCACACCTCAAGACCTTCTTCCCTCTCTCTCTTGCTTAACACAACAACTCTAAATCCTGAGTTGCTATCCCTCCTTGAATGCTTCAGCTGATCTCCTTGACCTTGCTAGCTTCAATGCTTTTACTTGCCTTCTTGATTATTACAATACATGCCTTATGGGTCTTTAAATAGGATCCCATGCTTACAAAAATAGAACTCTAGTTACAATAATTAGACATGCAGCTTGTGACTATAATTAGTCCTTTGACATGCAAACACTCGCTTCACTTAACTGACTGTTCATCAACAGCAGTTTTGGAAATACACAGGCGATCGATGCCGGTCCCTGCTAGTCTGGTGCTGCCGACATCGGTCGACTTCCTGCCATCGCCGGTCTCCTTCTCCACTGCATCTGACCGACGTCGGTCATACTGCCGATGCCGGTGGCTTTGGTTCTTTAGCATCTTTTCTCTTGTGTCTGCAAACAGTTGAAGCTTTTAGCTCCACACCTTAACAATCTCCCACTTGGAGATAAACAACTGCAACTTGTACATGTACCTGTACACCATCTATTTTGTTCCTTAGGCTCTATATCCCTCTTCAATGTCACTCTTGAAGACCAACCACCATGCAAACCTGTGATGCAATACCTGTCTCTTATGCCACAAGAATTTTGCTGCTCCCAAATTCTCCATGACATACTTCTAAACCAACTCTACCCTTAGCTCAGGAAACTCCCTGTATATGAAACCCTGCAACAAGTAACAAAATACAGTAACAGGATAATGTAGCTAATATTATCCAAAATGGTAAAGATAAAATACAATGGTCAAACCTTCATTGTTCTGCAGCATAATATAGACCATATACCATAGCCTTCTGTCTCATGTGTCCATCCACTCTCTTCTCTAAAACGAGAATCCATCCCTCTATCTAGTGCTTTCTTCCAGCTGACAACACTACCAACAAATACCTGTTTGGTTCTCCAAGGACTCACACTTTTCATCCATGCCAAGCTCCCACTATTTTTGGATTCTACCTGCATTGCTTCTTCCATCTTCCTAGTTCATGACTATCAGTAAGCAATATAAAGAAGGTGAACAACGAATATGAGTTTCACATACCTTTCCTGACCTCCACATGGGTGTTTGAGACTTATTGATTCACCCAACATCTGTTCCAGTGACCGATCTCAGCCATCTCCCAGTCTGCTCCTGACTGATGTCAGTTCCCTGCACTGACCCTAACTGTCGACGTCATTTCCCTGGCCGACGCTGGCGTCCCTTCTGTCGACATCGGTCCTGATGACCGACGTCAGACTTCTCCTGCCCGACCTACCGACCCTGCTGGTCTGCACATGACCGATGTCGGTATCTGGATGACTGACGTCGGTGCCAAGCGACTGACATCGGTGTCTGTGTGTTCCTGTAAGTGATGAAATTTTCATCCGCGAGCTCTTCTTGGATCAAACCTCTGTCCATGCTGCCCTGCTCAAATTTATTCAGCCCTTGTGACTGATCTCTGTCCTTCATCTCCTCCATAAACACCAAGGCTTCTTTGTTCTTATCAAAAGCATCAAATTTCCTTTTTTTGCAATGAAATGTATCTATGCTTTCCAAATTTGAACACATACCTTTTGAATCAAGAACTTTCATTCCCTTCTTATTCATGTGACCAAGCCTATTAGGCCACATCTTTGAATCTACACCAGAAGTAGAATCAGTAATACAAGTAGACAGATAAAGAGCATCTACTTTCTTACCTCTTGCTAGAACAAGTGCTCCCTTGGTAACCTTCCAAGAGTCCACTGTGAGGGTTATTGTGCATCCCTCATCTCCCAACCTTCCTACAGAAATCAGACTCTGCTTCAAAATTGGAACATGCATGACCTCTTTCAACACCCATGTGTTGTCAATCTGCAATCTCAGCTGCACTTTCCCTTTGCGAACTATCTGACAAGGCGTACCATCCCCTAAATAGAGCACTCCAAAGTCTCCCTGTTCATACTCATAGAATAAATCTCTGTTTGGGGATGCATGAAAAGATGAACCAGAATCTAAAATCCATGATCCTACCTGACTATCCGAAGAAAGTATGAGAGCATCTTGCATCACAATATTTGTATCCTTTGCTTCTTCCATACCTGCATGTTGATTCTCTTTATCTCTCAACCAACACTCCTTTGTATGTCCTTTCTTTCCACAAAACCAGCAGGTAATACCTTTGGACTCGAATTTCCTTCCCGACCTTGATTTCCCTTGCTCAACCTTCTCCCTTTGCCTTCCCCTACTTTCTGCACTTAGAGCATTCCTTGATGATTCACTTGTGCTTCTCCTGTGTATTTCTTCATTCAAAATCACACTCACAACATCATCAACTTTTAAGATTTTAGAAGCAGATGCAGAATTACTTACTGCCATAACCATACCGTCCCAACTTTCAGGCAAAGAACATAAAATCAAGAGAGCCTTTACCTCATCATCAAAAACAATATTGACTGAAGCTAATTGGTTTACCAAACCATGGAAATCACTGAGATGAGTATGTACCGATCCACCTTCTTGCATTTGCAAAGTAAATAGCTGCTTCATAAGATATACCTTATTAGAAGCCGAGGGCTTTTCGTATAAATTTGCCAAGGACTTTATCAACTCCTCCGTTGTCTTGCACTATGATAAGCTAGAAATCACAGACGATGCAAGGCTCAACCTTATGGAACCTAGAGCCTTCCGATCAAGAACATTCCATTCTTCATCCTTCATATCTGTGGGCTTGCATGCAACCCCACCCAACAGTAAGTACAAATCCTTCTAATATAGATAGTCCTCAATCTGCATCCTTCAATGTTGATAATTCTTGCCGTTAAACTTCTCCATTCGTAGCTTACTTTCTTCTGCCATTGCTAAACTCCCACTCAATCAAAAAACCCTGTGAATGACCTGTAATCAAAAACAATACCCTGCTTCCTGCAAATCGTAGCTCTGATACCACTTGTCAGGGGATCTAGCTCTACCAATTAGAGCACATATGATTACTTCTCGTATTAGCAATTAAACATGGAATTATACCAGAATGATAAAGTAGCTAGAAACTTGAGACAGCAAAGAATTTGAGAGACAATACACACTCTTGTATTAAATATTACTAGAAAAAAATACAATAAGGAAGATGCCACTTCTTTCTCCACCTCAAAGGCTTGCCACACCTCAAGACCTTCTTCCCTCTCTCTCTTGCTCAACACAACAACTCTAAATCCTGAGTTGCTATCCCTCCTTGAATGCTTCAGCTGATCTCCTTGACCTTGCTAGCTTCAATGTTTTTACTTGCCTTCTTGATTATTACAATACATGCCTTATCGGTCTTTAAATAGGATCTCATGCTTATAAAAATAGAACTCTAGTTACAATAATTAGACACGCAGCTCGTGACTATAATTAGTCCTTTGACATGCAAACACTCGCTTCACTTAACTGACTATTCGTCAACAGCAGTTCTGGAAATACACAGGTGACCGACGCCGGTCTTTGCTAGTCTGGTGTTGTTGACGTCGGCCGACTTCCTATCGTCGTCGGTCTCCTTCTCCACTGCATCTGACCGACGTCGGTCATATTGCCAACGTCGGTGGCTCTGGTTCTTCAACATCCTTTCTCTTGTGTCTGTAAACAGTTGAAGCTCTTAGCTCCACACCTTAACAAAGTTGAAGCTTTTAGCTCCACACCTTAACAATTGTTAAGGTGTGGAGCTAAAAGCTTCAACTGTTTGCAGACACAAGAGAAAGGATGCTGAAGAACCAAAGCCACTAGCATCGGCAGTATGATCGACGTCGGTCAGATGCAGTGGAGAAGGAGACCGGTGACGGTAGGAAGTCGGCCGACGTCGGCAGCACCAGACTAGCAGGGACCGGCGTCGGTCGCCTGTGTATTTCCAAAATTATTGTTGACGAGCAGTCAGTTAAGTGAAGCGAGTGTTTACATGTCAAAGGACTAATTATAGTCACGAGCTGCGTGTCTAATTATTGCAACTAGAGTTCTATTTTTGTAAGCATGGGATCCTATTTAAAGACCCATAAGGCATGTATTGTAATAATCAAGAAGGCAAGTAAAAGCATTGAAGCTAGCAAGGTCAAGGAGATCAGTTGAAGCATTCAAGGAGGGATAGCAACTCAGGATTTAGAGTTGTTGTGTTGAGCAAGAGAGAGAGGGAAGAAGGTCTTGAGGTGTGACAAGCCTTTGAGGTGGAGGAAGAAGTGGCATCTTCCTTATTGTATTTTCTTCTAGTAATATTTAATACAAGAGTGTGTATTGTCTCTCAAATTCTTTGCTATCTCAAGTTTCTAGCTACTTTATCATTCTGGTATAATTCTATGTTTAATTGCTAATACGAGAAGTAATCATATGTGCTCTAATTGGTAGAGCTAGATCCCTTGACAAGTGGTATCAGAGCTACAGTTTGCAGGAAGCAGGGTATTGTTTTTTATTACAGGTCATTCACAAGGTTTTTTGATTGAGTGGGAGTTTAGCAATGGCAGAAGAAAGTAAGCTACGAATGGAGAAGTTTAACAGCAAGAATTATCAACATTGGAGGATGCAGATTGAGGACTATCTGTATCAGAAGGATTTGTATTTACCGTTGGGTGGGGTTGCATGCAAGCCCACAGATATGAAGGATGAAGAATGGAACGTTCTTGATCGGAAGGCTCTAGGTTCCATAAGGTTGAGCCTTGCATCATCTATGATTTCCAGCTTATCATAGTGCAAGACAACGGAGGAGTTGTTAAAGTCCTTAGCGAATTTATACGAAAAGCCCTCGGCTTCTAATAAGGTATATCTTATGAAGCAGCTATTTACTTTGCAAATGCAGGAAGGTGGATCGGTACATACTCATCTCAGTGATTTCCATGGTTTGGTAAACCAATTAGCTTCAGTCAATATTGTTTTTGATGATGAGGTAAAGGCTCTCTTGATTTTATGTTCTTTTCCTGAAAGTTGGGACGGTATGGTTATGGCAGTAAGTAATTCTGCATCTGCTTCTAAAATCTTAAAAGTTGATGATGTTGTGAGTGTGATCTTGAATGAAGAAATACGCAGGAGAAGCATAGGTGAATCATCAGGGAATGCTCTAAGTGCAGAAAGCAGGGGAAGGCAAAGGGAGAAGGTTGAGCAAGGGAAATCAAGGTCGGGAAGGAAATCCGAGTCCAAAGGTATTACCTGCTGGTTTTGTGGAAAGAAAGGACATACAAAGAAGGAGTGTTGGTTGAGAGATAAAGATAATCAACATGCAGGTATGGAAGAAGCAAAGGATGCAAATATTGTGATGCAGGATGCTCTCATACTTTCTTCGGATAGTCAGGTAGGATCATGGATTTTAGATTCTGGTTCATCTTTTCATGCATCCTCAAACAGAGATTTGTTCTATGAGTATGAACAGGGAGACTTTGGAGTGCTCTATTTAGGGGATGGTACGCCTTGTCAGATAGTTCGCAAAGGGAAAGTGCAGCTGAGATTGCAGATTGACAACACATGGGTGTTGAAAGAGGTCATGCATGTTCTAGTTCTGAAGTAGAGTATGATTTCTATAGGAAGGTTGGGAGATGAGGGATGCACAATAACCCTCACAGCGGACTCTTGGAAGGTTACCAAGGGAGCACTTGTTCTAGCAAGAGGTAAGAAAGTAGATACTCTTTATCTGTCTACTTGTATTACTGATTCTACTTCTGGTGTAGATTCGAAGATGTGGCCTAATAGGCTTGGTCAAATGAATAGGAAGGGAATGGAAGTTCTTGATTCAAAAGGTATGTGTTCAAATTTGGAAAGCATAGATACAGTTCATTACAGAAAAAGGAAATTTGATGCTTTTGACAGGAACAAAGAAGCCTTGGTGTTTATGGAGGAGATGAAGGACAGAGATCAGTCATAGGGGTTGAATAAATTTGAGCAGGGCAGCATAGACAGAGGTTTGATCCAAGAAGAGCTCACGAATGAAAATTTCATCACTTACAGGAACACACAGACACCGATGTCGGTCGCTTGGCACCGACGTCAGTCATCCAGATACCGACATCGATCATGTGCAGACCAGCAGGGTCGGTAGGTCGTGCAGGAGAAGTCTGACGTCGATCATTAGGACCGACGTCGACAGAAGGGACGTTGGCATCGGCCAGGGAAACGACGTCGACAGTCAGGGTCAGTGCAGGGAACTGACATCAGTCACGAGCAGACTGGGAGATGGCTGAGATCGGTCACTGGAACGGATGTTGGGTGAATCAATAAGTCTCAAACACCCATGTGGAGGTCAGGAAAGGTATGTGAAACTCATATTCGTTGTTCACCTTCTTTATATTGCTTACTGATAGTCATGAACTAGGAAGATGGAAGAAGCAATGCAGGTAGAATCCAGAAACAATGGGAGCTTGGCATGGATGAGGAGTGTGAGTCCTTGGAAAACCAAACAGGTATTTGTTTGTAGTGTTGTCAGCTGGAAGAAAGCACTGGATAGAGGGATGGATTCCCGTTTTAGAGAAGAGAGTGGATGGACACATGAGACAGAAGGCTATGGTATATGGTCTTGATTATGCTGCAGAACAATGGAGGTTTGACCATTGTATTTTATCTTTACCAGGTTGGATAATATTAGCTACATTATCTTGTTACTGTATTGTGTTACTTGTTGCAGGGTTTCATATACAGGGAGTTTTCTGAGCTAAGGGTAGAGTTGGTTCAGAAGTATGTCATGGAGAATTTGGGAGCAGCAAAATTCTTGTGGCATAAGAGACAGGTATTGCATCACAGGTTTGCGTGGTGGTTGGTCTTCAAGAGTGACATTGAAGAGGGATACAGAGCCTAAGGAACAAAATAGATGGTGTACAGGTACAGGTAAAAGTTGCAGTTGTTTATCTCCAAGTGGGAGATTGTTAAGGTGTGGAGCTAAAAGCTTCAACTGTTTGCAGACACAAGAGAAAGGATGCTGAAGAACCAGAGCCACCAGCGTCAGCAGTATGACCGACGTCGGTCAAATGCAGTGGAGAAGGAGACCGGCGATGGTAGGAAGTCGGTCGACGTCGGCAGCACCAAACTAGCAGGGATCGGCATCAGTCGCCTGTGTATTTCCAAAACTGCTGTTGACGAATAGTCAGTTAAGTGAAGCGAGTGTTTGCATGTCAAAGAACTAATTATAGTTACGAGTTGCGTGTCTAATTATTGTAACTAGAGTTCTATTTTTGTAAGCATGGGATCCTATTTAAAGACCCATAAGGCATGTATTGTAATAATCAAGAAGGCAAGTAAAAGCATTGAAGCTAGCAAGGTCAAGGAGATCAGCTGAAGCATTTAAGGAGGGATAGCAACTTAGGATTTAGAGTTGTTGTGTTAATCAAGAGAGAGAGGGAAGAAGGTCTTGAGGTGTGGCAAGCCTTTGAGGTGGAGGAAGAAGTGGCATCTTCCTTATTGTATTTTCTTCTAGTAATATTTAATACAAGAGTGTGTATTGTCTCTCAAATTCTTTGTTGTCTCAAGTTTCTAGCTACTTTATCATTCTGGTATAATTCTGTGTTTAATTGCTAATACGAGAAGTAATCATATGTGCTCTAATTGGTAGAGCTAGATACCCTGACAATCGACGTCGGTCTCTGTCTATCCATAGATGACCGATGTTAGCTGATCCATGACCGATGTCAGCAGCTTCCTGTCTACCTCTAACCGACGTCAGTCAGCCTAACCGTCATCGGTTACTCTGACACTTAACAACCTCTATGTTTGCATCAGTGAAGCTTTTAGCTCCACAACTTAACAATCTCCCACTTGGAGATAAATAGCTGCACCTGTACCTGTACCTGTACATCATCTAATTTTGTTTCCTGGCTTGTATCCCTCTTCAAGTTTAGTCTTGAAGACTAACAGAAGTTGAATGAAGATTCAACTTCTCCTTTGTTCTCGACTTTGTTAGCATACCTGCAGGGTTCATATCCTTGCTAGTCTCTGTGACTACAACAACCTTCTGCATCTCTAAAATCCAGCTAACTGCCATACCACCAACAGTGAACACATGTCTTGTGGCGCTACTCCTATCATCCAAGTCACCTTCCATATCCAAATATACAAACCCATGTAGAGAAGTGCTTGACCCTACATAGCATAAATACCTATTGCTGGTCCCTCTCAGATACCTGAGAATCCACTGAACTGCTTTCCAGTGCTTCTTTCTTGGATTGGCTACAAACTTGCTGACAACTCCCACTACTTGGGCAATATCAGGTCTAGTACACATGTACTCAACCTCATCATGTGATTCAAGACACTGTTCATAAAACTGTCCAACCATAGGTGTGCTAACCGGTTCTGCATCCTGCATATTGAACCTCTCCACTACCTTATTCACACAATCCTATAGAGACAAAATCAACCTGTGATCTTCCCTGTCTATAGACATACTCATGCCAAAGATTTCCTTTGCTCCTTCTAAATCCTTCTTGGCACATGTCTGAGCTACCTTTACCTTTAGCTTAGTACTTCCCTGCATGTGTAACCCTGCAACAAGCATATACACCTCATACAGTAACAGGATAATGTCGCGACCATTATCCAACCTGGTAAAGTAAACACAATGGTTACATTGACATTGACTAAAGCCATGTTTTGTCATCCACCTTTCAAATATATACCACTGTCTTGGAGCTTCCTCAAGACCATATGACCTGGCCTTTTGTCTCACCTATTCATTCTCACCTTTCTTTAACCTGTGAATCCATTCATCTTTCAGTGCTTTCATCCCATCTGGCAACTCTACCAAATCTCCCATTTGGTTCTCCTCCAAGGAATCAAATTCCTTATTCATGCCATGCTCCCACTATTTCTTGGATTTTACCTGCATTGTCTCTTTAAAACTTTCTGGTTCTTGACCATCAGTGAGCAACAAGTAGTGTAAAGAAGGCGAATAATAAATTTGAGGCTTACTTACCCTTTCAGTCCTCCACATGGGCATTTGAGACTCCTTGACAGCTTGCTATTCGCCCAAAATTCGCTCTAACAGTGACCAATCTCAGTCATCTCTCAGTCTGCATCTGATCGACGTCGATTCCATGCGACCAAACTCATCGTCAACATCGGTTCCCTGACCGACGTCGGTGTTTACCTGTCTGACATCATTGACCTTGGTCTGCACCTGACCGACGTTGGTTCCTGCCTGAATGTCGACGTCAATTTCCTGACCGACGTCGGTCTCTGTGTTTTCCTGTGAGTGATGATTTTTACCCGCGAGCTCACTTTGGATCATAAACTTGTCCAAATCAACCTTGACCTACTCAGAATTATCTAGCCCCTTGAGTTGATCTCTGTCCATCATCTTCTCCTTGAAAACCAAGGCTTTCCAGTTCTTAAGTTTGTCAAAAACATCAGATTTCCTCTTTATGCAATACTGTGATCCTCCACTAGAAGCTCCCTTCTTTGTTGACCCAGTTTCAAGAAACCTCACTTTCTTCTGTTGCTTACAGGAATCTCGATCTATGCTTTTCAAATTTGAAAGCATAACTTTTGACTTAAGAACATCCATTCCCTTCTCACTCATGTGACCAAGCCTACAGAGCCACATCTTTGCATCTACAACTGAAGTAGATAAAATAGAAAGAGAATCAATAATACAAGTAGATAGATAAAGAGTACCTACTTTCTTACCACATGCTAATTCAAGTGCACCCTTGGAAACTTTTTAAGATTCTGCTGTGAGAGTTAATGTGCAACCCTCATCACCCAACTTTTCTACAGAAATTAGACTCCTCTTCAGGACTGGGACATGCATGACATCCTTCAACACCCATGTGTTGCTCGTCTGCAATTTCAGCCGCACTTCCCCTTTGCCAACAATTTGACAAGGCTCACCAACCCCTCAATAAATCTTTCCAAAGTCTTCATGGACATAATCATACAAAAATACTCTATTTGGGGTTGCATGGAAAGAGGCAACATAATCTAAAACCCAAGATTCTACTTTATCCAAGGAACATATAAGAGCATCCCGTGCATCAATACCTGCATCATTTGCTTCTTTATTTCTTTCATGCTGATCTTCTACCAACCAACAATCTTTCTTTACATGCTCTTTCTTTCCACAATACAGTAATTGATTATTCTTGCCATTGAATTTCTCCATTCTTAGCTTACTTTCTTCTGCCATTGCTTTACTCCCACTCAAACAGAAACCCCTGTGAGTGACCTATAATCAACAAACACTTAACACGCTTTGACCACCTGTTAGTGTACCTAACCAAGCTCTGATACCAATTGTCAGGATCCTACTCCTTAAGAGCACACATGATTACCTTTGTATAAGCAACTAAACACAGAATTAAACCAGAAGTAATAAGTAACTAGAATTCAAAGACAACACAGAATATGAGATACAATACAATCTTGTATTAACACTCTTCCAAAAGGAAATACAATGAAGAAATCACACTCTTCCAACACCTCTTGGGCGTACAGTAATTATCTTTCAAGAGTTATCTCTCTCAATTACAGTTCAACAACCAACTCAATACCGAGTTGTTGTTCCCTCCACCAGTAAGTGACAATCAACACAACCGTTGTTGCCTACTTCCAGTCCACCAAATACTCAACGTACTCCAAGTAGATCTCCCTGATCTTGCTCCTTATTGTGTTGCAGATCTCCTTGATCTTGCTACCCCGTAGACCTCCTTTGACCTTGCACACACACACCTACAGATCTAACTGATCTTACTTACCATGTAGATCTCCCCTGATCTTGCACACTTGCAAATCAACCTGGTCTTGCACCACTGCAAACCTTCTAGATCTTACACTTGGAAGAACCCTTGTCCTTGCCTTTGCAAGTCCTTATAATCCTTAATTACAATACAGCCCATGGGTCTCTTAAATAGATCCCATACAAATAATAATTAGAAACACAGACTCAAGACTCAAATTAGTCTTTACATGCAAACACTCAGACCTCCTTAAATTAGACAAGTCTAATTCTAGAAATGCATGCAAACGCATGCACACACACAGGTGATCGACGTCGGTCTTTGTCTGTCCACAGATGACCGACGTCGGCCGATCCATGATCGATGTCAGCAGCTTCCTGTCTACCTCTGACCGACATCGATCGGCCTAATTGACGTCGATTACTGTGACACTCAGCAACCTCCATGTTTGCATCAGTGAAGCTTTTAGCTCCACAACTTAACATTGATGAGCAACATGAGCAAATGGATGGGGAGACAAACACAAATGAGCATCAAGATGATTTGGCACAGATGGATGGTGCAATTACAACTATCACTAACACTCCTCATTATAATGCCTTCAGAGTAAGGGGAGTTATGCAGGGACAATAGGTTGTTGTGTTGATTGATAGTGGGGCTACCCACAATTTCATTGATTTGTCCTATGTGAAGAAGCAGGGTTTGCAAGTTGAGGAGCACGATGGTTTTTGAGTACGGATAACGAGTGGCACAATGTTGCATTGTGTTAATCGTGTTCCACAGTTGAGTATGAATTTGGGTAATTACACCCTTACTGATGACTTTTTACGTGGTTGACATTGATGAGACCAATGTTGTGTTGGGTGTGCAGTGGTTCAATTCTATAAGTCCTTATGTCATGGACTTTAAGACTATATAATTAAGTTTCAAAGTAGGTGGTTGAAAGGTGGCATTAAGGGGCTTATCTTTAGATGCTCCTAGAGTCATTTCATCTAGGAGGATGGAGAGAATCCTTCAACATTCATAGTTTGAGTGGGCAAGGCAGTGTTTCATTTCAAGTAGGTCTATTGATACCGGATAACATGAGCATCATGTGGACATGTAAGGATTGTTGGATAAGCATAGTGTGGTGTTTTCAAATATACCACATGGTTTACCTCCAAATCATGGGCTTGAGCATGTTATTGAGATTGTAGATAGCAAGCCAATTATTACAAATCCTTATTATCATCTTAGACAATTCAAGGATGAGATTGAGAAGACTATTCCAGAGTTGTTGGATGGAGGACATATATGACCTATTTCTAGCCCCTTCACTTCTTCTATTATCTTGGTGAATAAGAAGGATGGTTCCATGAGGATGTGCATTCATTATTGTGCACTAAATAAGAAGACCATCAAAAATAAGTATCCTATTCTGCATATTGATGAGTTGTTGGATGAGCTACATAGAGCGATCTATTTCTCCAAAATAGATCATTTAGGATACCATCAGATTTAGGTCCAGGAGCAAGATGTGCATAAAACAACTTTTAGGTGCCATTATGGACATTTTGAGTATTTAGTGATGCCCTTTGGGTTATCAAATGCTCCAGCTACTTTTCAGTCTTTGCATGAACTATGTGTTCAACAAGTAGTTGTGGAAGTTTGTGCTAATCTTTTTTTATGACATTTTGGTGTACAACAGGACATGGGAGGAACATATATGACACCTAGATGAGGTGTTAAGTATCTTAGTGGCTAAATCCCTTCTTGTGAAAGCCTCTAAGTGTGAAATCGACATGACTGAGCTATTATATTTGGCATATGTCATTGGCAAGGGTGGAGTGATGCACATAGGGAGAAGATTCAAGCTATACTTGATTAGACACCACCAAAGAACATGTCCCATTTGAGGGATTTCATTGGTCTATGCACATATTATAGATGGTTTTTGAAGGGATTTTATTCATTAACCACTCCTTTGTCAAATTTGACCAATAAGGATGCCTTTGTTTGAATGGATGAGACTCAAAAGATCATGGACCATCTTAAGAAGGTAATGAGTACTTCTCATGTTTTGGCATACCGTATTTCTCTAAACCTTTTACACTCAAGTGTGATGCATCTGGTATTGGTATTAGGGTTGTTTTTATGCAAGAAAAACATCCAATTGCTTATGAGAGCCACAAATTGAATGAGGTTGAAAAAAGACTCTCTACATATGACAAATAAATGTTGGCAATCATGCATGCACTTGAAAAGTTCCATCAATATCTTTTGGGCAGCAAGTTTATAGTGAGGACTGATCATAATAGCCTCAAGTATTTCATGGAGTATAAGGGATAAAATGAGAGACAACAACGTTGGGTGAGTAAGCTTCAAGGATATGACTTTGATATTGAATTTTTCAAAAGGAAAAATAATATTATTTCTAATGCATTATCTAGAAATCCTTCATTTTGTTCACTTTCAGAAATTTCAGCCTCTTGGAAGGATCATCTACTAGTAGAGTACTCAAAAAATCAGCATGCTTGTGAGATTCTAGATGGTAAAATCAGTGATGCAAGGTATAAATTGTTGAATGAAATCATCTATTATAAGGATAAAATGTATTTTGTACCGAAAAGTAAGCTTAAACATAATATTATTATTGATGTTCATAACAATTAGCTTGTTGGTCATCTGGGTTATTTGAAGACATACAAGGACATCTGTGAGAGATTTTCATGGAAAGGTATGAAAGATGGTGTCCTCAAGCATGTAAGAGAATGCATAGAGTGCCAAAGGAATAACGCTAAAGTTTATTTTCTAGCAGAGCTACTACATCCACTTCCTATTCACAATAAAAAATGGGAACAAATTTCAATGGATTTCATTATCGGGCTGCCCAAGACCAATGGTAAGGATTATATTTTTGTTGTGGTGGAAAGACTCACTTAATATGCTCACTTTATGTCAATGCCTTTTGAGTTTAAAGTGCCACAAGTTGTTGGTCTATTTTTTGAACAAGTGTTTAGACTTCATGGTGTGCCAAAAATAATTGTAAGTAATAGAGATTGCATATTCATCAACACTTTTTGGCAAGAGTTGATGAAGCTGGCTAGAATAGAACTCGATCATAGCACTAGTTATCATTCTCAAACAGATGGCCAAATAGAGATTGTAAACAAATGTCTTGAAGGCTACTTGAGAAACTATGTTTTGGGGCATCAAAAGACATGGGCAAGGTGGTTACACTTGGATGAACTTTGATACAACACTATATATTGTATGAGCATATGTATGACCCCTTTCAAAGCCTTGTATGGTTATGAAGCTTCTACATTTATGGACTTGGTTTTTCCTGATTCTAAATCTCCAAAAGCTCTTGAGTGGGATAAAGAGAATTAAGATAGCCTTAAGGCACTTAAGGATAATACTCAAATTGCACAAGAACAACAAAATAAATACATTGATCTCCATCAAGTTGAGAGGTCTTTTGAGGTGGGAGACATGGTATTTGTGCATCTTCAACCTTATAGACAATCCTCCTTGAAAGTGAGTGGAGTATAAAAAATTAAACCAAAGTTTTATGGGCCTTTCAAGGTGATTAAAAGAATTGGTGAAGTAGCATATGAGTTGGCGCTACCATCTACAAGTGAAATCCACAATATGTTCCATGTGTCATGCCTCAAAAAGGCTCTTGGAAAGCAAGTGATTCTTTTTACAGAATTGCATCCTATGAATAAATAAGGTAAGTTGATACTCATTCTAGAAACAATTTTGTAAGAAAGGGAGAAGAATCTAAGGAGTAAAATAATTTTTGAGTATCTCATCAAGTGCAAAAACTTGCCTTTGGAGGATGTTACATGGGAAGGAGAGGAGATTCTTAAGCATCTTAGCCTACAAATGCTTGAGGACAAGCATTCTTTAGGTGGTGAGGACTGTGATATCCCCAACTCAAGCGATATGGCTTAACGATGCTTGGGATGTCTTTTCCCCTAATTACCCAAGAGGAAGAGGATGTAGAGCATTATTGGGTAAGTGTGTAGTCTTTGGCTTGTATCCTATGTTATTCTTAAGTTGTGGGCACATCTTTTTATGAAACTTAAGTGATTCCTAGCCTAAAAACTTATTGTTTCCCCCTTTTTGAGTTTAATGACTTAAAATGAATTTATTTTAAGTGATTTTTATTAAACATATGCAAAAACGTCATGGGGGCATTGGAAGATAAGGAGCCTATTGGCTCATTTTTTAAGGTTTTATTTGGAGCATTGGATTGAGTTGGTAATGGATCAATGGCTAAGATTAAATTCTTCTTTTGGGAGTCATTATATAACATCTTAGGGTTATTTTAGAGTGGATTATGTTATCAATTTTTTCTCTATTGCTACTAAAATTTTTGGCTTAAGGTCTGAAAACCCTTGAGTATCCCTAGTTTCAAAGAGACATACAGGCTCCCCCTACTCAGAAGGGTGTGTTTTGGTGGAATGGCTTTTGTCTGTGATGCCCTAGCACATAATTTTTAGAGCTACATATTGTTAATAGGTTTAGAGGCTATTTTGGGAGGTGAATTTCAGAATATCAGAATCAAATTTGGATTATCTACTGCCATGTGTCTCCCTGTTTCTGAGAATCATTGAAGCTAATAAAATAAAGGACAAGTGGGATAGACCCAAAGCTGGTTTATTGGGTTTTTGGTAAGGGTAACTAGGGTTTGAAGATATTTATGAGGTATTTGTGCCTAAATTTGCATACCGTTAATCATATTTATCTCAAAAAATTATGGAAAAATCAAAGTTATTTCTAAAAATTTTGGGCAGTTTTTAGTGTGTTTTCTGTAACTTTTGATATTCAAAAATATTCAAATCTTTCTATTAATTAAAATAAAAATCATAAAAATATTTTGAGCATAGATCTGAGCTTGTTGAAGTGTTGTCTATTTGCAAATAAAATTTCAAAATTTTCTATTGCATATTTTTGGAGATTTTGTGTTTTTTTTCACTATCCCTATTAGGGATATTACACAAGATCCCAAGTTTGATTCCTTTCAATTGATTGAATTTCTTCATCTGTAGTTGCAATCCAATTGTCATATTTAATTGCATTTTCAAAGTAGATTGGATCAACTTGTGTTAAAAATTCAAAATTAGACATAAATCCACATTTTCAGCGTCTTTTGACCCATCATAAATCTCCTTTAGACTATGAGTCTTCTTTGAAGTGTTTATTGACCGTGATCTCAATGATGTAAGTGTTGGATTAAATTTTTCACTGTTGTTATTACTTGGAGTAGATGAATTTGGAGTGGTAGGTGCCTTAAAAGGGATTGTAGGAACATTTGCTTGTGAAGCTTGAGGAACATTTTGTGTATCATTTTCTATTATCTCATTTTCATGTGGTATTCCTGCTACAATTGTAGTTATCTTGTCAATGCTTCCATCCCATGTTTCTTCTTCAACAAATTCTACATCATGGTTGATTATTACCTTCTTTGTTACCATATTGTATAGTTTTTATGATTTGGATTGTTTATTGTACCCCACAAAAATGCACTTTTCACCTCTATCATCCAATTTTTTTCTCAATTCTTGAGGTATCAAGGAATATGCTATACATCCAAAGACTCTCAAATGTGAGGCATTATGCTTCTTTTTGCTCTAGATTTCTTGTGGTATCGTATTTATCACAAAATGCCTTGCGCCCATAAATGTGTTGGGAGGTTAAACAATCTTACCCATATTGTAGCTACCTTTGGATCCTCTTGCAAAAATTTAAAGTTGGGACTTTATGGTATCATGAATAGCCATGATCTACCAAAACCCTGAGAGCCTTTTTCAAATACATTGGCTCGACCTTATTTTATTATAAAAATAACAATAAAAACCCACTTGTGTTGATGTGTAAATTCACGTGACCTTTTACCTTCTAATGATCCATTACACAAGCTTGCAGCTCCTTTTCATGAGGTCCTTGACCCACAAACTTGTAGATTAGACCCTGTTTCATAAGGGCAGTCATTTCTTGCTCAATCTCATTTTGTTCAAAGGGGATAATCGGTGCTTCTTCTACCACTTTAATACACTATGATTTCATCTAAAGACTCTCATTCATTGCATTGTCGGCATTAGTTCATAGATATGCAAGAATCCTTGACTTTTGACCCTAAAAACCATCAATGACAGGGAAATCCATGCTCATAAACCTACAAGGAATAGGTTGATGCAGGGAATTATCACCACAACTAAACATATTCCTTGTTGTTGTGAGATAGCTATTTTTCATTATGATGGTTGTATTACATATCATTTTTTATCAAACATGTTTTTATATTATTTCTTTATTTTATTTTTAAATTGTTTTATAACTAATAAATTTTGAATAATTAACATTTAATTAAATTTTTAATTTAATATTTAATCAAATTTAATTTTAAATTTTTAGAAGTTTAATAGAGTTGTAAGTTAAGGCAATTATTACAAAGAGACCAATGTTACAATTCTATAAACATGCCTCCATTCAATTAATACTCAACATGTTTAATTTAAGTTGTAAATTTCATAATTACATAAATAATGGATTGTAATACAATAACCATTTATACTATATAATTACTTAAATGTAATTGAAGATAACTCATATATACATCAAACATAAAATCAAAAGTACAAAATAATGTTTTGATTGTTTTACAAGAAGTGTTTTCTCTTTTAAGTTTTATGAATTCAAAAAAAATGTATGCAACTTATAAATAATATAAGGTGTGAAACTAACTAAGCTTCAATCCCTAAATTCCAAGTTCTAACATGTATTCAAATCCTAAGCTCGAGGCTTAGAAAATTCCAAAGTATGAAATATGTAATAAATGAAGAATAATGTGGTGTGAAAATTGACTAAGTATCATGTGATGAAGATAACCATGTCACTTGGGACTGCAATCTATTTTATGTCATTTGTACATTGGGGGAGTTTAGGTTATATATAGCCTTCCTCAACCTCCTCACATCGGTTGAGTGAGTAAGGACCTTCTCATCAATTGAGAGCATAAATGCTCTAACTGTCTTACATCAATCAAGTGCCTAAAGACGCTCACCCTCAATTTATTGGATGAGTAAAATGTTCACACCTCGACGAGTACTCTCTTTCTCCAACTTTTGTTGGGAGAGTTTCTAATGACCATCCTTTATCAAGAGATGGCATCATCATCACTAGAATTCGATTACAACAAGTTAAAGTCTTATGTTTCTTCTCTCTCAATATATCAGCAATAGTCTTATTACTCAGGGTCATCCAATCTTGAAAATCATCTTCTTATTTTTAAAGTGTATAAAAATAGCTCACAGAATTCAAATAGCTCAAGCATTTTTGTTGATGATACTATTCACAATCTAGCAAGATCACCTTAGCAAAGTTCCAATTGAGATAAAACTTGGTGGTCTCCATTCTTGTCCAATATTGAGGGGCCATTAGTATTGGACAAAACTTATTTAGAGTATTCGATTTTTTCACAAAAGTGTTATGCCTATCAAAGATATTTAAGATCAGCATAATGGCACATTTTTATATTGGCCCTCTTTTCAAACCAAGTTCAATTTTATGGCCAAAGATAAGAAAACTTTTGAGGTCATTAAGAATAAAGTGGAGGCACTGCACATTTCTAGAGCAAGTTTTCACTTCAGTCATCGATATTGGGACGTTTGGTGTTGGCCAAATCAAGATGCATTATCTAAATTTTATGTTAGTAAGGCTTCTTATTGATACAAGAACAAATATTTTCTATGAGTTAAGCTAAATCAACATTAGGTTGTTCATGACGTGGAAGCCACTTGGCGCAAACGCTTTTGACATCTTTGGAAGGATGTGGGTCAACCAAACATTAAGTTCTTTGCTTGGTCACTCATACATCAAGGATTGCCCATTGGTTAGAGATGTTACCCAGATGCGGCATTGGGTGGCTTCGGTTACAAGCTTCAAGTGCCAATTTTTCTATGCATTGCATTCTTCTGGGAAATAACATTGTATGTAAAGTTAAATCTGCACTGACATGTTCTCAGATTTCAAATTTTACTTGAAATTTGGAAAATTAGATTGCATTTTCATTTTCAAAGATAAGTATATGATGTTTCTATTAATCATTAGTTGCAATTAGGAATCCTTACCTCAATCACCTTGCAGCGACACATCCGAACAGCAACAAATCCTGTAAATTTTACTTATTTCAAAAAAAATTTAAAATCATTATAACTTTTTACCTGCTTGTAATCTCGACTTTTTGGTAGTTCATGTATGTAATGCAATTTATAATTTATTTTATTTCAATAAAAAAATCAGGTTTTTCAAGGGTCACCTCAACAACCCCCTGATCTTATGAAGTGCAAAAATCTGAATTCTTTAAAAAGCAATATCTGTAGATCTTTCTTCGACTTGATTACATTTTAAAGTAGTTGTTCACACAACTTGAAGTATGATTGCATAGGATACATTCCAATTTAAATCTACAAGAAAATCAACCAACAATAATCAAACTTGTGAAATATTCACTTGCCACGTCATGTAAAATTTCATCATCTTATTTGCCAACCAACAAATGAAAGTAAGCTGCAATTTTGTAACACATAATAACAGCCTATGAATATCTTCACTAGAGCTTTGGGTTCAGATAAGTTAATTAAACTCGGAGATAAGCTTGGGGTGATTTCTAGTATGATGTTAATATTAAATATAACATTAGACTATAGTTGTGTAGGTGTTTCATATACGTCATATTGGAGTATATTTTACATTTATCAAGAACACAGTCTTTTTTCCTGCAGTCAAATGAATTGCATGTTGTGCATTTTTGGCTCTTATGATTGTGTGTACAAATGTATTGTTTAACATACCAAAGGCATCATAGCGTTGCATGACATTACCTACACCTAAGAGTAATAGTAATGAAGCAGTGTCAAATGCACGGATTCACCAAACCTCTAAACCCCAATCCCTTTGCTTCTTGGTTCATCATACTAATTGCTTGCATCTTTTAAAATAATATTTATGTTGATTAAGATGTATTTTATTGGCATGCATTTTACATCTTTTGTCATAGTTTCGATTATTGAAGAGTTCCACATTAATTAACAACTTTATTATTTTTTTTAAAAATCTTTATTGACTAGTGATAAGATGATCTTAATTTTGTTGCACCATTATACTGAATTCAAAAAAATATTTGTGGATAAAATAAATAAGCTCCAAACTCCATCAGATGATAAAATATGGCACTTTTTTTATCTTCTCCTCCAAGCAGAAAAAAACCTACCTTATTACGATTAAATAGAGAACAAATTTAAAGTTAATCATTTTTATTGACATCATACACTATTACACTTGCTCCTCTTAAACTCTTTGTCTATCATTGTAGTTATGCTTTTCGGCATAGATATTGATCAATGCTACATATTGACAATAACAATGTGTTATGATGCAACAAAAATATTTATGATGCCCCAAAATTCAATAAAATGACATATCATTAAAATAGTTATAGCGTTGAGTAGATTTTTGCATATCTCAAACATGGCAATTTTAAAAATGAGTACACTCATTCGTGACACCAAAGCATAGTTGTAGTGTTGAGTGGATTTTTGCATACCTCAAATTTGGCAGGTTCGCAAATGAGGACAATCATTTGTGACCCCAAAGCTTGTTGGTTTGTTTTGCACCAACAAACCTAAAAAGGTAAAATATAAATATTGGGCAAGGCAATATTTTATAGTGACAAGAAATTGTTTTGTCACTTTTTAAGATTTTAATTATGAAATGAAATTGTTTTAATTATGTCCACGAGACCAAATGGTTTATGGGACCATCAATTACACTGATTGCTCTAACCGCTCAAAGATTCCCAAGACCCGAGGTATCTTTTAGAATGTTGCTCCGTCTTTTTCTAAGCTGGTTTAGCATCGCCCCCAACCTTTTTAAATTTTTTCCTAAAATATATCAACCATGTAGCCAACTCTTAAATTTTTTGCATATTTGGCTCGTATATGTACGAGGACACTCAAGGATGAAGTGTTCCTCTGTTTCAACCACCCTTGTAGTGCGAAAAACACAAACCCTCTCATCCTATTGCTTCTTAGGGTTCATCCATATATCTATCTCACACCAGAGTCTATGAGAACTAGTTTTCAATTGAGCAATGAGGATCTTTTCCCTCCAACTAATTTCAGCTTTTATTTGTGATTTTTCATTGTGTTCGGGTTGAACATCAAAATATAAATGTCTTTTCTTATTGGCCCCCTTCCTCCACATTACCTTTCTAAATTTTTCATTCACATATTTTTTTATGTTTTTGTTACAATTTGTATATTCAATTAGGTTGATATCCCATATATTCATCCACTTGTGGTTCTACTTCATCCAAATACTCTTCCTCCTGTGCAGTGCTTCTTCTCTTGCTACCCTAGCCATCTGTCGGCGTTCATGCTTTCTATTTTTTCAAGTAACATAATACGTGGTCATAGTAATTGCCTGTAAAAGGAAAGTACATATTTTGGCAAAAATGATTCTATAAGAGACTGAGTCCTTAATTCTGAAATTGTTTGTAATTAGACACTTTTGAATATTTTCTATTTGCCTCCATTTCAAACTCGTCATTCCACTAACTCACACCTCACAATCATATAATACCACCTATATGCCAAATAACCCAAATAGGCCTTGGTGGTCTACCAATCCTATAACTCAGCATTTTTGCTATGATTTTGAAGTGCATAGAAAGCTATACAGCCACCTTGTATGCTTGTCATCCTAAAAATATCCCATCTAAGCTTGGTGTAAAAGTTGAGACCAAGATACTTGTACTCTGACACCACTTCAAAAGACCCTTCTGAAATTTGAAATTTGGGGTGGTGTTCCTTCTCGCTGAGAAAATAATAATTTTGGTTTTTTCAATGTTTACATGTATCATTACTTCTCTACAAAAGTGTTGTAGAACTTGCAAATGGTCTCTTAAATTTTGGAATCTCTACCATATGATTAGGTCATTAGCATAAAGCAAAAGTTTAATCATGTAATTGGCCAATTGGACCCCCTCCCATTTGAATTTGTTTATACAATCCTCTAGCTTATCAATGCAAAGCCCTAATAGAGCTAGGGATAGAGGGCAACATTGTTTGATACTTATATCACTCACAAAACATTCGAACATCCCTCCCTATGTTTTGATTTTAACATTGACTTGCTCATGCAATCAGTGAACTATTGCCTTGTAGTGCGTTGGGACCTCTAGTTCCTCCCTTCTATTCCATAGTTTGTTCTTTAGTACTGTCAAATGCCTTAAAGAAATACACCAATGTCATAGAAAAACACAAAGATGTGAAACATTTGACTTTGCAAGCACTTGAAACCACCTTAAGAAAGAGACATAGTGGTTGTTTTATACACACAACATCAATAAGACCCCCTTGGATACCATAGATTTGTGTCATACCAAAGTATATACAGATGAAAATAAATTTTAAAAGGAACATCACATGTTATATATTTAAATATCAAACAACATTATATATATATATATATATATATATATATATAAGATGTTTTCTTTTTCTTTTTTTAAGGGGGATATTTGATCTGCATGTGTTTTTAAATCATCTCAAGATAATCTCCATGAGTAGTCATTAATTTAATGACATATTTCCTCATGCATGTTGTAATGTCCCCAAATGGAACGATTTAACCAAAAAGGGGCTTTCTCCAAAATCCACAATTTTTGAAAGTTTGAAATTAAAAATCAACAAACTCTAGTTGTTGTGTCAGGATCTTGCTCCACCAAAAGAGCACAATATGATTACCAAACCAAGCAACTTAATATGTGGAAATAAACCAGATTCACCAAGTAACTAGAATTCAGAATAACACATGATATGAGAGACAATACACAACTTGTATTAATACTTTACAGAAAAGAATACAATAAAGAAGATGCCACTTCTTCTCCACCACCTCTTCAGAGGCTCGCCACACCTCAAGTGAACAGTAATTCTCTCCTCAAAGCTCTACCTCTCAGGTCCCAACACACAACTCAAATACAGAGTTGGTGTTCACCGCCTGTGCTCCACGCACACCACAAGTGCTCCACGCACTCCACAAGTACTCCATGTACTCCACAAGTACTCAAGGTACTTCAAGTAGATCTCCCATGAACCTGCAACAACCTGCAATTCAACAGACCATACTTATGGAAGGAACTCCCTTGCCTTCCTCTTTGCTCTATATGAGTACACACCTGTACTCCAAGTAGATCCTGCCTGATACTGCTCCCTGTTGTGTTGCTGTCCTATCTGATCTTGCACACCTATAAATCAACCTGGTTCTACACACCTGTGAACCTTGACCTTGCACACACATACACCTGCAGATCAACGATCTTACTTACCATGTAGATCATCTATAAAGGCCATGCACCTGTGACCAAGATCCTACACACCTGAAGAATCCTGCTAACTCTCCAAAACCAGCGCCCACCTTGGTACTGTTGTGGAACTAGGAGGAACACCCTTGCTCACCTCACACACAGAAGAAGCAAACTTTGCTCAACTCAAACTAGAACACTTTTCCAATACAACCATGAGTCTATTATATAGATCTCATCCAAACAATAATTAGACATCTAATTACAATAATTAGATCCGCAGCTCTCAGTCTAAAAATAGCTCTAATCATGCAAACACTTGGTTCGTTAGCTAACTGCCCGTAATAAGCTCGCAGTCGAACCACACAGGCGATTGACGTCGGTCCCTGTCTGCCTGGAGGTGACCGACACCGACCGATCCCTGACCGACGTCGGTTGCTTCTCTTCACTATACTGCCGACGTCGGCTGATCAGACCGACGCCAGTTGCTTTGACGCTCAGCAACCTTCAGCAACCCCTCCAATGGCCTTCTCCGTGTCTGCATCAGTGAAGCTTTTAGCTCCACACCCTAACAATCTCTCACTTGGAGATAAACAGCTGCACTGTACCTGTACCTGTACTCCATCTAATCTGTTTCCTGGTTTGTATCCCTCTTCAAGATCAATCCTGAAGACAACCCACCACACAACCTGTGATGTACCTCCTGTCATCCGAGTACCCTGCCACATCCGAACTTACAAACACATGTAGTGAAGTCCTGACCCTGCATGTATACCTGCTGCTGGTCCCTCTCAAATACCTGAGAATCCACTTCTCTGAATTGGCTCCTAACTCTCTGACAGCTCCCACTGCATGGGAATACTCAGGTCTATACCAGACCTCATGTGATTTCAGACACTGTACCTGTCCAGCCCTTAGTGTGCTCCAGCTCTACATCCTAAACCTCGCCAACACCTGATTCACATCAGCTCCCACTTGAGACAAAATCAACATGTGATCTCCATGTCTCCCATGTCAAAGAATTCTGCTGCTCCAAACTCCTCATGACATGCCACTGAACTAATCTTACCTTTAGCTCAGCAAAACCCTGTATGTACAATCCTGCTAGTAAAACATACCATCCACATACAGCAACAAAATGATGTTGCAATCATCATCCCCCTGGTAAGACAAACCACAGTAGTTACCCTGACATTGACTGAAGCCATGCTCCGTCCTCCACCTGTCAAAACCTGTACCACTGTCCTGCAGCTCCTCAAGACCATATACCTGGTCTTCCATCTCACGTATCCGTTCTCTCTATTCTTCAACTAAGGTATCCATTCGTCTCTGTGCTTTCTTCCCGCTGGCAATCCTACCAAAAACCCCTGTTTGGTTTTCCTCCAAGGAATCACATCCTCATCCATGCCAAGCTCACACCTGTTTCCTGGATCCTTCCTGCTCTGCAATCAGCAACAAGTATAAAGAAGAGGAACAACGAATTTGAGGGCCTACTTACGTCTTCAGTCCTCCGTATGGGTGTTTGAGACTCCTTGACAGCGTGCTGTCCACCCAAAATTCGTTACAGTGACCGACCTCGGTCACTCCACAGTCTGCATCCGACCGACGTCGGTTCCATGCGTCTGTCCCTGACTACCGACCCTGCAGATATCGGTGTCCCTGCTGTCAACGTCGATCCTCCTGACTGACATCGGTCTTACGTCGGTCTTACTCTGCCCGACATCGCCGGCTTCGGTCTGCACATGACCGACATTGGCACCTGTCTGTTCGACGCTAATTTCTCTTGACCGACGCCGGTACTTGTGTTCGCCTGTGAGTGATGACTTTTTACCCGCGAGATTTTTTGAATCAAAACCCATGTCCAAACTGCTCTGCTCAGAAGTATCCAGCACCATCCACTGGTTTCTGTCTGCCATCTCTTTCAAGTACACCAAGGCTTTCCAGTTCTTAAGCCTGTCAAATATATCTGTCTTTCGCTTAAGAACATGCATCTCCTTCCTGCTCATGTGACCAAGCCTACGAAGCCACGTCTCCGCAACAGAAGAAGAATCAGTAATATAAACAAGTAGATAAAGAGTACCTGTTTTCTTACCACCAGCTAATTCAAGTGCATTCGTTGTGAGAGTTCTTGTGCATCTCTCATCACCCAACCTTTCTGAAAAAATTAGCCATATCTCCAAACTTGGGACCTGCATGAACTTCATCAACACCTGTGTGTTGACCGCCTGTAATTTCAGCTTCACTTCCCCTTTGCCAATTCTTTGGCAAGGCTCACCAGCTCCTCTACCTGGGGCTGCATGGAAAGAGGCAACCGAATCTTTTGTCCAAGATTCAACTTTATTCAAGAAACCTCCCAGAGCATCATGTGCAACGCCTGC
The DNA here is from genome assembly GCA_037957365.1 of Torreya grandis. Lineage (NCBI taxonomy): Eukaryota > Viridiplantae > Streptophyta > Pinopsida > Cupressales > Taxaceae > Torreya > Torreya grandis. The sequence goes on from JARHVA010002948.1 coordinate 2,060,790, forward strand.
AACATCTGCTTCTTCAGTTTCTTCATGCTGATCTGCTACCAACCAACAATATTCTTTTACCTGCTCTTTCTTTCCATAGGACCTTAAGAGACCATATGTGCTTTTCAACTCTTCCATTTTTAGCTTACTTTCATCTGCCATTGCTCTACTCCCACTCAATCAGAAACCCCTGAGAGTGACCTGTAATCAAAACACACTACCGAGATCTAAACCAATCTGTTAGTATCCCAACCAAAAGCTCTGATACCACTTGTCAGGATCTTGCTCCACCAAAAGGGCACAATATGATTACCAAACCAAGCAACTTAATATGCGAAAATAAACCAAATTTACCAAGTAACTAGAATTCAGAATAACACATGATATGAGAGACAATACACAACTTGTATTAATACTTTACAAAAAAGAATACAATAAAGAAGATGCCACTTCTTCTCCACCACCTCTTCAGAGGCTCGCCACACCTCAAGTGAACAGTAATTCTCTCCTCAAAGCTCTCCATCTCAGGTCCCAACACACAACTCAAATACAGAGTTGGTGTTCACCTCCTGTGCTCCACGCACACCACAAGTGCTCCACGCACTCCACAAGTACTCCACGTACTCCATAAGTACTCAAGGTACTTCAAGTAGATCTCCCATGAACCTGCAACAACCTGCAATTCAACAGACCATACTTATGGAAGGAACTCCCTTGCCTTCCTCTTTGCTCTATCCGAGTACACACCTGTACTCCAAGTAGATCCTGCCTGATACTGCTCCCTGTTGTGTTGTTGTCTTATCTGATCTTGCACACCTGCAAATCAACCTGGTTCTGCACACCTGTGAATCTTGACCTTGCACACACATACACCTGCAGATCAACGATCTTACTTACCATGTAGATCTCCTATAAAGGCCATGCACCTGTGACCAAGATCCTACACACCTGAAGAATCCTGTTGACTCTTCAAAACCAGCACCCACCCTGGTACTGATGTGGAACTAGGAGGAACACCCTTGCTCACCTCACACACAGAAGAAGCAAACTTTGCTAAACTCAAACTAGAACACTTTTCCAATACAACCATGAGTCTATTATATAGATCTCATCCAAACAATAATTAGACATCTAATTACAATAATTAGATCCGCAGCTCTCAGTCTAAAAATAGCTCTAATCATGCAAACACTTGGTTCGTTAGCTAACTGCCCATAATAAGCTCGCAGTCGAATCACACAGGGGACCGACGTCGGTCCCTGTCTGCCTGGAGGTGACCGATGCCGGCCGATCCCTGACCGACGTCGGTTGCTTCTTTTCACTATACTGTCGACGTCGGCTGATCAGACCGACGGCGATTGCTCTGACGCTCAACAACCTTCAGCAACCCCTCCAATGGCCTTCTCCGTGTCTGCATCAGTGAAGCTTTTAGCTCCACACCCTAACATGTTGTAATTACACCTTCAAACTAAAAATTAACTCCAATTCACCTTGAAATAAATACCTAGTAAATTCGGCCACTAATGGCTCTCATCGAAATAAAGAAAGACCTTGAAATTGATGTTTCAATCCTCCAAACTCTAGCCTCACACTAACTAAAATGAGTTCTTTCTTTCCCACTCTAATCCATGCTCAAGCTTATTCCAATTCAATCGCTAATAATCATAAAATTACTGCAATAATTAATTCAAAACGAAAACCTTGCAAATTTGCTCTCAACAATTATTATTTCTTACATCAAAAATTCATAAATACCTCAATATTTAGAATTATGATGCAAAGAACATCTCAAACTGATTATAAAAATAATGGCTATCAAACAAAAATAATTTCAAAATGTTCCTTCCATGGGATGGTCACCAAAAATTGCTCCAAAATTTTACTTTAGTTTCTTTTCAAAATAATTAAATAAAAAATTTGAAAATTATTATTTAATTTTCTTCTTCAAACCCTTCACAAACTCTTCCAAATCTTCATACCAACACGCAAAAAATTAGCAAATAAAATCAAAATATTTAATTTGATTAAAATAAACCAAAAGAGGCCTTCAAACCCTAGATCCAACTTCCAAGGTGGTTCACTCCACTTGCAAAAATAAGATAAATATTTAGCAAGGTTAATATGCAAGAAAAGAACCACGAAACCCTCACAAAATATACACGAACTTTTCAAAGCAAATTGCCCCACTTCTAAGGCAAGAACAAGATCTTTTTAGCAAAGGTGGTGTCAAAAAATATTTTTTTAGATTGACCAATACCAAAGGTAGCGAACTTCTATTGGGCATACATCCCAATAATTTCTTTAAGCATGAAGAACAATTCAGCATATCTTCCATTGTAGCCTTCGTCATGTATTTATAACTTTTCAAATAAGGTGAACCACTTTGAGAATTCTTTAGCTCCCGTGCCGACATCTCTTTTTCGAATAATATATTAATTAGTTACCTTAATTAAAATAGTAATTTAAAATTACTTTAAGGCAAATAAAACAATAATTAATTCATTTAAGCACTTTAGTGATAAAAACCACTTTTTAAATATTCTATTAAATAAATAATATTTGTCTTAAGATAAATATCATTATTTCGATAATTAATAAATAACTAATAAAATAACATCCCCCAAAAATGGCTCTTTTAGTTTATGGAGAAATAGACTAAAGGTCTTCAAAACTTGTTTATTCATGATATAAAAATGGGGACATTACAGTGCTCCCCACTCAAAATTGTTTGTCCTCAAACAATTGCAAAATCCAAATAGTTGTCCTAACACACCTTATCAAACAATGTCCACATTCCCTTGTTTCTCAATAAAGAAAATCTTTACATGGCTTCTTTATACTATTGTTCTTGTACTTTGGGGGCTACCCCCAATCATCAATAGGATTCTCATGGCCTTCTGAAGGCTCAAAAGACTCCCAATTTTTGACCCCTCTCAATACTGAGTGAAAGGTAAGCTAACTCCTTATACCTTCCAAATGGGTGAGATATGACCCAAAGTGGTTATGCAAATCACAAGTGAACCAAACCACCGTATTGCCTTGTATGCAAAATTTTCTCATATGTTGATCCATGTCCCACAAAATATGCAAAGAGAAATCAAAATTGTATTGTCTATGAGAAAAGGCCTCCAAAACATATTCACCACTATGTATGGACATCCAAATGTGAAATTTGCACCCAACAAGAGGTTGCCCCATCTTACTAACCTTCATCATGCATATGATTATTTTCATACTTCCTAAAAGCTCTCCAATATTCTCACAAAAAAGTTGTACCTTCATGTTGATGAGGTTTCTTATGTGACCTTCACATGATGCCAACAATATTACATTTTCTGAATCTTGTGCAAATTGTTTTATATAAAATAAATCAATTTTTCCTTCATCTTAACATGATTATATATGCAAATAAACCTCTGATTTTTCATGTGGGCAAATGTAGAATTGATTGTGCATATATCTCTCATATCCCAAGCATTGGAATGCATCATCAAACTCAAAATTTTCCACTCTAAAGTAAGGTTGAATTTGCTTTTGCAAACCTAATTTTTTGGAGTATTAAATTTCAGAACTTGTACATACTTTTATTCTTCCTACCAAGCGCTACAAAGTGCCACAAGGATCAGAGTTATTCCTTTCATCATGGTTGCTATGTGTGACCAAATAGATATCAAAGGGATACTTAAACTGAGTCTGTATTTAATGTTGTTTTGTGTCCTTACACTTCCCCTTTTTTTTATGCAAACTGTGACCCCAGTTATTAATATTTTCAAAATTTATGGATCATTGAAAGTACATAACAAAATCATACCTATGGCCCGTGTGAAAGGTTGTAATAGTGATGTAAAAACTAAGTTTTCTGATGGTATCAATCAGAATTATACCTAACAATATTTTCCTTGTCACAAGTGTTAGAATACTCCCAAAATCAAATTTCTTATGCATGATAGATCGCTGCCATAAGTTGCTCAACTCAGAATTTTTGGGATTAAAGTTTTCATACCTTTCAAAAACAACTTTTGATTTTTTTGTGAAGGTAAGAAACAAATTTTCCTTCACCAATTCATTTTGTCCAATGTTGCTCATGATTTGGGCCTTTACCCATTGTAGTGTAGTCTTCAAGTCTCCATCCATCTTTTCATCTTCAACTCCTCCAATTGGTAGCCCATGTATGGGAACCAACATACTCCTTGCATTGCTCATTGTAAAAGATCTCCCAAATGAACCTACATATGAACCATGCAATTTAGGGAAATCATTGGTGTTAAATAACACCCCTTTGATCCACTTGTCAAGTTTTAGAATCTTTTTTTGATGTCTTGATCCTTCCTATCCATTTCACACAATGGATTGCCTTTTACAGTCCACAATATGTTGGAATCTTGATGTTTTTCAATATCCATTTTGATTGTATGCAAATTCATCATAGTGTTATTTTCTTTCAAGCATTCTCTCATCTCATTGTGCATTGATCTATCAAGAAGCCCTTTTGTGCCATCTAACTTTGTCAAGGCTTGCACTTCGTTCTCATTTGTGATTAAAAATTGTTCCTTCTAAGCTCTTTCATCAAATCTAGAGCCATGCAACCAATTTGAACAATTATTAGATTCCAAACAAAAATCATTATTCAACTCATACATTTCTATGAATATCTCGATTTCTTTGGCTTCTTCAAAATCATCTTTTTGAATCTCAAAATTTAGGGTACTTGATTGCCCCAAAGCACCTAGCATCTCATTTACATGCATTATTTGTAGTCCTCTTTGTTGCTCTAAAAACTCAAATTTTTAGTTTTCATAATTTCCCACTCTACGCTGCCCCAAAGTGCCATTTTTTGTAGCTCATCTTCTTTCAAATCTGATTTTTTTTTTTGGTTGCTTTGGCTCTTTCATAAAAACCTTTATAAAGGGTTGTCCCTTCATTCTTTTCTTCCAACCCTCCATGTAGTTCAAACTTTTCTTCCTCTACATGCTGCGCTATCAAATAAGGCTTCAATTTTTCTTTACAATCAATTGCAACATTTTCAAACATCTGTGCAATTGAAAAGAATTATTTTTCTAGCCCCAAACACATCAATAAGATAGATAATAATGGCTTGGAAAGATCATCACTTTCATGAAGTGTCAAGGTCAAGATTTTTAGCATAAAAGCTACAACATTTTTGGTAAGATTTTTACAAGCAGTTACAAAGAAATGTTGAAACATCTTAACAATAAGTTTATCACACTCATTATCTAACATTAACACACAAAATTTGACATTTGCCATATTTTCTAGAATAAGGATCCTCTTAGTGAAAAAAAAACTTGTGATGTCACCAAGACCTTCAAAACTTTCCACTATCAACTGAAATATTTCCTTCATGATGTAGATATTGTATGGTCGTTATGGAGTTATTATCCTTGTAATTTCACTAATATAAGTGATAGCTACAAGTCTCACATCCGAATCTGAATGTCTCAAAATCTTAGATCTAGCCATATAAACCATCAAAGGATTCATTGCCTAAAACATAGACTTAGAGTCTAATTGTCTTATTATGGACAAACATTTTGTTGCTTCCTCCAAAATATTGAACACAACATTTTTTAAATGATGTGAATGCTCAAGCTTTTTTCTCAATATGTGAAGCTTTGTTTTGAATTCATCTTCACTCATTAACTCCATGATTCATAGACTATGCAATCAAATTTGCAAACACAAACCCTCACAAGGTGGATAAGATCGATGCTTTGATATCACTGTAATGTCTCCAAATGAGATGATTTAATCCCAAAAAAAAAAAAAAAATCAAAATCCACAATTTTTAAAAGTTTGAAATTAAAAATCAGCAAACCCTAACTGTTGCAATTACATCTCCAAATTAAAAATTAACTCCAATTCACCTTGAAATAAATACCTAGTAATTTGGCCACTAATGTCTCTTGCTAAAATAAAGAAAGACCTTGAAATTGGTGTTTCAATCCTCCAAATCCTAGCTCCACATTAAATGAAATGAATTCCTTCTTTTTCACTTTAATCCCTGCTCAAGTTTAATCCAATCTAATTGTCAATACTTAAAAAATTACTGCAATAATTAATTCAAAACGAAAACTTTGCAAATTTGCCCTTAACAATTATTGTTTCCTACGAACAGCTAAAAACTTAAAAAATTCACACCTCCCTCGATATTTAAAATTATGATGCAAACAAGAGCTCACATTGATTATAAAAATAATGGTTATCAAACAAAACTAATTTTACAATTTTTCTTCTATGGGAAGGTCGTCAAAAATTGCTCTGAAATTTTGTAAACCCTGGTTCTCTGTCAAAATAATTAAATAATAATTTTGATAATTATTATTTAATTTTCTTCTTCAAACCCTTCACGAACTCTTCCAAATCCTCATACCAACACGCAAAAAATTAACAAATAAAATCAAAATATTTAATTTGCTTAAAATAAACCAAAAGAGACATTTAAACCATGGATCCAAGCTTCCAAGGTGGTTCGTTCGACTTACAAAAATAGGATAAATATTTAGCAAGACTAATATGCAAAAAAAAGACTACGAAACCTTCACAAAAATCAACACAAACTCTCCAAAGCAAATCACCTCACTTTTAGGGCAAGAACAAGATCTCCTTAGCAAAGATGGTGTCAAAAGACATATTTATAGATTGATCAATACCAAAGGTAGCAAACTTCTATTAAGCATACATCTCAATAGTTTCTTCAAGCATAAAGAAAAAATTATCAAAATTCAACATGCCCTCCAATGTAGCGTTTGTCATGTATTTGTAACTTTTCAAAGAGGGTGAACCACTTTGGAAAGGTAAAACACCTTTTGTTTTGTTTTCTTTAGCTCCCATGCTGACATCTCATTTTTAAATAATATATTAATTAGTTGCCTTAATTAAAATAGTAATTTAAAATTACTTTAATGCAAATAAATTAATAATTAATTCATTTAAGCACTTTAATGGTAAAAATTGTTTTTTAAATATTCTATTAAATAAATAATAATTGTTTTATCATAAATAACTAATAAAATAACATCCCGTAATAATTAATAAATAGCTAATAAAATAATACCCTCCAAAAAAGGCTTCTTTAGACTATGGAGAAATAGACTAAGAGTCTCCAAGCCATGTTTATTCATGATGTGGAAATGGAAACACTACACATGTTGGTAATAATTATAATGTAATGAGACCGACTTATAAAAGCACCTAAAAACAATTGTTAGTGGAGGAAAGGAATGGTGGATGATTCACCCATTTAAGTATCTCACCTTCTAACGTCTTTATCCACTAGCAAAGCTTTTGGAGCTTGTAATGCCTTCTAAGTCACCTTTGTCTCACAAGTCTTACTAGAGAAGGATTCATGTTTAGTTCTTGAAGGCTTCCATGAGAATTTTTAGTTAAATTTACATATATAACCAATAATCACATAAACATAATAAAAATTGGCTCGTGGACATAACCAATAATCATGTAATCCTTCTAGAGCCATGAAATAGTCAATAACATTGTGGCCGGCATCATCTATCATGCATTCTAAGACTCAGAATCAGTATGGATTAATGATTCCAAATTACCATGCATCAAGAGTGTCCAACACATTGTTGCTGCAGTTTAATTTCCCTTTGTTCTTACTATATGGTGCGGAAAAATGGGATTCAATTAAAATAAAAATATATATTTATATAAACTAAATATGGACATAAATTTCCCTAATAATGGAATTAGCAAAGTTAGCAAAAAGAAACCCGGGGTGGTATGGTCTCCTCCATCTAGGGGAAGGATAAAGCTGAACTTCGATGGGGCTGCAAGGGGAAATAAAGGATAGGCTGGAGCTGGTGGCGTCTTCAGGGCCAATAATGGTAATCATTATTCATCTGCTATCCTATTTTGAAGCCTTAGGGAAGACGACAATAATATAGCAGAAGCAAAAGCTATATGGAGGCTCATGATAGCAAAGGGAAGGGGTTCGCCAATGATGTAAGTGGAAGGAGATTCTAAGATAATCTTAGAGGCTCTTGGGGAAGGCAAGATAAAGCACTGGCAGATTGCACTCATTATTGAACGGTACAAAAAAATCCTAGAGGATCTTTAATCTCCTGTGATCAAGCATACTCTCAGAAGTGGAATTAAGGCAGCGGACTGTGGCCAATATGAGAGTGGATCTAAATTTCTCTAGTAATGACCCCCTTGTGATACTTCGCTCTTGCTCAAATCTACAAAATTCGAATGATATCATTACCAAAGATAGGGAGTGTTTGATGCCAAATCTTTCTTTAATGATAATGTGGGGTGTTAATAAATGAATTCAAAATTATGCATTGGGGTGAGTCAATGAAGCTGAGGAGAAGTCCTACAGATCTAGATGCTTGCTGCCATGTTTGTGAGAATGGGACTGGATTCTAAGGTTTCTGGTGCATTCTTGATGAAGTCAAGGAGCAGCAGTAAGAGAAGGAAAACGACACAAAATGGCATGGAGATCAGCAAAGATGACGTATAGAAGTTTCCTAAATTGCAAGCTTTTGTTTTTTTTTTTATTAAGCATGGCTATTGACCTTTCTGTAAAATTGAAACTTATACTCTGGCTAGGATTTTTTATTGTACGGAAATATAGCGAGGCATGGCCTTTTTGTTTCTATTCATCAAAAAAAATATGGACATCAATTAATGGTACAAGTATACTCTTTTAATTGATACTAGGTCATCCATATTCTGCATGTCTTTCGGAAAGAGTAGCCGATATTTCAACAATACATCATTTGCATTTAACAAATCACTTGAACATAAGTTTGAAGTGAAGATATGCCTGCTTGGAGTCAAATATAAATATGCAGAGTTTAAACGCAAAATGAAATATTCCAGAGATGTGTATCAACATCAAATGCCATCCAAGACACCACCAATGAACTAGTCACTCAAAACATCGTATACTTTTCATGGACAAAGAGAGGATTGATGAAAATATCCAGCTCAAAATATGCTTCTATTAACATGGAGAACAGAATTGCCACAACCTACAACAGTATTTCCTCAAAACACATCATCTATCCATTCATGAACTTTTATATTGCAAGGGTGCAAAAAGAATATGAGATCAATGTCTAAAACATAAGTACACGTGGCCAATGACTGTCTGCAAAAAAATAAAAATCTCTCTTCACAGTGAGCCAAAAGTCTTGATCCTGAACTGTCTTTTGGAAAGAAATTCCTGTTTGTAATGGTTGACTGTACATTTCAAGTATATCTGTCATTTTGCTTCACTGGATTCATTGACTTGTGACGCACAAACTGGCCTCTTACTCAAGGCCATTGTTCAGCAAGCATTTTTTTACTTTGATATCGAACCTGCAAAGCAAATATATAAAGCAAAACATATAGAGAATTCAGAAAGACAGTTTATTTTACAACTGAAAAGAGACTTAATATGAACCTTCTATTCAAAGCATCTCTTTCCTCTTCTGGCGAAATTTTGTTGATGCTTCCTCCTGTCGAGCAGATCTGTTCTTTCCAACTCCACTGCCAATAGCACTTGAAACAATATTGCCACTCTCACTGCCACCATTAGTTCCTGTAGTTACAGCAGCGCTGCTTTGTCCATTATGCACATTGCTTCCATTGTAATTACTTCCAGATGCGCTTCCATTGTAATTACTTCCAGATGCACTTCCATTGGTATTACCATTACTTCCATGACCATTGCTACTTCCACTCGCCCTATAATTGTCATCCACAGTATTCCCAGGCATATTAGAGGAACTACCCCAAGGAGCTGTTGTGGCTGCATTATCTACAGCACATTCAACTTGTTTTGCATGTTGCTTGTGTTGATGCCCTTTGTGGTGGTGGTGGTGGTGATGATGATGGTGTTGAATGTGGTGGTGATGAAGGTGATTAGAATGATTAGAATGATCAAGATTTTGAAGAGACACAATATGCGGCTCATGGTGAGCAGAATTGTCACAAGCATCTCCTCTCTCTGCTCTGAGGGGTACATCTGAGCTCCACAAAGGAACACCTGGATAGGAGTAGAACATGGGATGCAATGCAGGACTATATGTAGGTGGTACATTATCAAAGGAGATAAGGGGCATGGGCACAGGGACTCCCACCTGCAGGGGCACAGGCGATATTAATCCTGTCTCATCTTTCATCAGCACAGGGCTTGGGAAAGTATCTTGACCAGAAGGACCAATGACATAAGAACCCCCATCTTGATTGTCGGTACTCTCTGATAATTGATATTGATCCGGAGCATTGCCACCACTTCCCTTTGAAAAACTCACCTGATCAAATGGGACTGTCAAATGTAATGACCCCGTGTTTTCAGAAGACGAACAATATTGGTCTTTGTACTCTATAGGTAATGGATGCACGTTTTCTGGAAAAGAACCACCCAATGGAAATGAAAAATGTGTACCACCCATGTTATACCTGAAACAAAAATCAAGGAAAAGTCACAAGGAATGAATCCTACAAGATAATGATTCATATCGTTAGAAATAAAATAACTAGAGTAAAAACTTTCAGAATTGTGCAGAAAGAAAGAGTTATTAACAATTTTTATTGATCCATCCACTCTGATGCACGTCCATAAAAACTAAATTGTTTTGTTTTATAAGAAGGCACGTCCATAAAAACCTATTGAAAATTAGAACTCGTTATTTTGTTCTTAGATATAGTGTTCTGTCGCCCCATAATGATATGAATTAAGTTCCATATGCCTAAAATGTATAAAATTTAGGATACAAAAATATGCTCTTTATTATTTAAATCACGGCCTTGACGTAGATGATTGGTAAACAATTTTCTATAATAGATGGCTCAACATTTTAAGAGTTCTGTTGAGCACTTTTGGTTTGTATGGCTCTACCCTAGGTATCTGCAAAGGATAGATAAATATCCTCATCTGCTTGCTTTAGAACCATCTCAGAATTATTGGATAGCTAGACTTGAGCACACCCTATAGTCTGTCTGACTTCCATCTCACAGATCAGTTAACACAACTCAGAAACCCTGTGTGTGTAGATTTTTATTGGATTTATGCTGCTATAAGTCTTTATGTTTACTGTCAACTTTTAATTGCTTCACTCTAATTTGGAACACAGGTTATTGTAAATCTTTCAAACATTTGTGTCATCAACACTATTCAACCAGATCCCAGGAACAACACATTAAATAGCAGGATTCAATGTGTTATGGTGGAAACACATTACAACAGAAAAGCAGAAGAGAGAGTGTTCACTCACACATCGAGAGAGAGACAGAGAACTGTATCAGAGTTTTATTGATCCTAATTTTTTGTACATGGCCATCTCTGAGAAGAGATGTCTGGATGAAATACTGAGAATAGAGATATGAATGCGTCACTAATTCAAATATGTGTGTACAGAGAAGAGAAGGGTAAAAAGCTATATCAGATGAAGGAACCATTGTGGAAGATGAAACAATTGGTTTTCCATGTGTGAGGGTTATCTTCTAGCAGGTTACAAATGAAGAGGCCTTGATTCAGGGGGAGCAAGGAAAGGGGACAAGGGAGCATGTATGGTGAAGGGCGATGGCACCTAAGGCATCTGCTGTTGGCATCGCTGAGCATCAGTGTTGGTGCTCACAGTGGAGCTTTTGCTTGGCTAAGAGGGCCATAGCTGACTGGAATATTTTGTTCAATATTGACATCCACCATCGAATTAGAGTGGCCGCCTGGTTCAACTATTGAAATGAAAAATTTGTGATACTCCTTTCCATGTGTTAAGATATCAAATGTAGGCATCTAATCACTATTTGGTAGTTCTAGTTTTTAATCTACGTTTCTTTGAGTTTCCAGAACAGTTGGACGGGGGGGGTGTATTTCCGACAGGGAAAAATATTCTCCACATTTTGCAGACAGAAGAGGGATGGCGAATTATATATAGAGAAAAAATACAATAAAATTATTAAAAAACACTCGACCATATAATTAAACTGATAAACATCATTAAACATTCTAAAGAGCTGAAATTCAAATAACATCTACATCTAAGACATTGAAAACATTGGAAAATGAACATTGACCGTTGAAAATTGAACCCAAAAATTGAGTGACACGTTAAAATACAAATACGAAATTGTAAACATAAATATCTGATTGTTATATTATCAATGATCATCACAATAACTGTTCAAAAATTGCCCTCTTTTTGTTTCTTTTAATTTTACAAATATGCGTTTTTCTGTATTTTTAAACAGTTGTTGATGTGAGATGCCAAATAAATTCCGAAGCCTCTCAGGGACATGAGAAAAAAATGAAAGAAATGGGGATGCAGGCAGGACATCTCCTCCGCATCCCCGTGTCCTCAAAACATCCAGGGCAGCCCCAGAGGGCAGGGGACATGTCCCCATTGAAAAATGTTTTTTACATTCAAAGCTCCTAAGATCCAAGATCTGTTGTAATATGTTATGACTTGTCACAAGCATGAATTCAAAAGGATGGTGCGCCTTAAAAGAACTTAATCCTCCTAGTAAGCTGAAGGGGATGCTTGGGCATATGCAATGCCCATAGCCACTGTCGTGGACACCAGCTTACAAATTGGTGACCATCGGTTAAGCTTTTCCATTCTTGAAGTTCAAATAAGATATGAGACCACTGAATGACCAAGAAGCACAAAAAAGCGAAGGTATTGGAAGAAAATGACCTATCAAAGGTGAAAGATTATTAAAATATGCTTAGTGTAATGATTTCAATGACTATTGCAGAATATCGATTAATATTTATATGAAGTATATGGTGTATTAATAAAGGAATGATGATACAAAATATTGTACAAACAGATATTATATACACGTGTATGAATACATGAAAGGACAGCGCCCTGTCAAAGCCAATAATTATTACATGGTACACAAGGGGTATGCAGGCAGGTTATTTGATAAAAGATGAAAAATTTAAAACATGAAAAATTCCAAGGGAAGTGTTTGCTACTAGTATGCCGGCTACTTGCAGCTCCAAGAAGCCATGTTGTATGTCAAAGAGGCTTGGAGTGAGTATCCCTCACTGAAATCCTTCATGGGGGCAGGGTGCAGCACTAATGGAGGTGGACAATAAAGATTTGAAATCCCTTTTGGCCAGGAAGAATGGAAATCAGTAACCAGCCAAGTTGGGGACAAATAGTTGGTTTGTGAAATCACCCTAAGGCCCAGAATGTTTGTTTGAAGGAGACTGTTTTAAGACGAAGGCATACTTGCAGAAGAAGAATACACTACTATATAATTTTATTGGCCTGCGTTCAAGATTGATAGAGGTGGCTTAGAAGCTGGAAGTATAATATTTTTGGTCCAAAAGGGTACACTTTGTTGTGAAGTTTCAGTACAAGTCCAAAAAAGATAGGCTTTTCAATGGAGAGCTTTGTTTTCTCGTCAGGTTGATCTTGTTTTTGAAGTTTTGGAATGTAGTTTTTGATCCCACATTTAGCCCAAAAACAGTGATAGTATGGGTGAGATTGCTGTCTCAAATTTTGGAACAGTAGGATGGGATGTTGATCAAAATGATTAGGAATTCTATGGGGATGCATATTAAATCATCAAGCTTAGACAAGGGGGAGAAAATGAAAACATATGCCAGAATCTATCTAGAATTGAATTCAAAAAATCTTATGTTGAAGCCTGTTACTATTACAGATTTTGGGTGTTTATGCAAGTAAACATTGGATTTTGAACGTGTTCCATTTCAATGCAAATCATGCTATGAATATGGGCACTTTTAAAGGCTCTTAGTAGATCCTACTAGGACTCAAGGTCAATTGTAGATCTGAGATATTGGAAGTGGAAGAGACACCAACTGGGGTCTAATTATAGCAGTAGAGTTGAAAATCATGTCCTTGATTCATAAGTCAAGGGGATAAGTGGCAATAGAAGCAAGAAGTATTGTAGGGAGGAAAAAAATAGATTCAAAAAATATGAATGAAAAAATAAAGAAAACATGATCGAAACAAATGAAAAGAGACCCAAGTGAGTACATGAGGAAGAAAAGGAACAAAGGAAAAAACACAGCTTGTTCACCTAGGATGGTCATAGGATAAGCAGACTTGAAATTAAAAACAAAGAGGCAAGAAAAGAACAATAGAAAATGTCAAGATCAGTAGAGGTAGAGTTGTTGGGTCAAGGAAGTAGGTACAGAGAGAAAAGGTGGACTGTAAGATTCCAAAATGATGAGTGGAGATGTAAGACAATTTCATGGAATGTTCAGGAATATGTAAAGTTTAGGCTGTGAAAAAAAAACTAAAGAAGGAATGGCTAGAGGTATTCCTCATTCAAGAAATCAAATTCGAGATAAAATTCTTTTGGAAAGTAAAGGACATGATTTGGTACTATAGGAATGCATACACTAGATCAGCATCAAGACAATTAAGGACTATGGCAGTTTTATGGGAACAACAGAAAATCAGAGGAGTTTTGAAGAAGAGCAACCATGAATAAGGCCAAGGCAAGTTACTAAACAAGGAAAGATGAACTAACTATCACTTCAAAATAGGTATCGAGCGTTTTTAACTATCACTCTATTTAACCATCATAGAAGGGATGTTTGCTTCAGCAGTTTCCACAAAATCTAAGTCTGCCTCTATCACCCCTCCTTTGAATTTTCCTTTTCTTAGGGACCTGTTAGCCAAATTTGTTACCCTTATTTTTGAAATTTCCTTTGGCTAAGTTCAGCATCTCTTGTTTGTTTTCAATCCAATTGTGAAGGACTCGTGAAGAAACCAGTTGTTTTCTCTTCTTCGAAAGTTTTGTTTCCGCCTTGTTCGAGTGTTTTTTCACCCCTTTTGCCTAAGTGTTATCTCATTTGGAAGGTTTCCTTTGTTTCAAGTTTTTTGTCCAAGCCTAGGAATTCTTTCGAACTTTTTGTCTCAGACAAAAGGTCCGAAATAATTCTCTCTTTGCCTTTTCCCGAAGGAATCCTTTGTCTCAGACTATTTGTCTCGAACAACAAGTCCGAAGGTATTTGGCCTATCTTTTCCCAAAAGATTACCCTTCAAAAATTTTCCGAAGGGTTCTTTCTCTCTCCAAAGTGCCCTTCGGAATTTTTCCGAAGGGTCACTTTTTTCTCCAAGTGCCCTTCAGAATTTTTCCGAAGGGTCACTTTTCTCTCCAAGTGCCCTTTGGATTTTTTCTAAAGGGTTACTTTCCAAAGCCCGAAGACTTAAAGCTGGAAGAACCCGAAGTTGTCAAGCTTGAAGAACCCGAAGTAGAAGAGCTTGGAAAACCCGAAAAGGTCTTGACAGTGCAAATCAGGTTTTCAAGACTAGTTAATTATAAAGCTTGATCCAATCGCTGATCCACGACAGGCAGATTGACAGTGCAAATCAATGATCCGAGTCATTCTGATGGCCAATGGAAAGATCAATCAATGAGCACACGGATTCTCAGCAATGCCTCTCCAAGGCAAAACAGAATGAAAGTGACTCTTTTCCACGCCATTGTGCATCGCAACAAGCCAAGGAGAAGCGGTTGGGCGCCGAAACAGATTTCTAACAAGTGACTCCATTGACAACAACCATTTTAATGCCATCTCCAAATATCTCGATTTGGTTGAGCAGCCGTTGGAGAAGCATCTTCAAGAGGGCAAGCCAAGGGTGTTCAAGAGGTTGACATGGATCAATCAGAGTGCCCTAATGAGCATCATTGGCAAAGTCAGTTGCAACTGAAGACGAAGACTTCCAAAAAAATTGATTCCTCTCCTTGGCGCCAAAAGCTTTCCTCTCTCTCTTCCTTCTAGCTATATATATAGCGCCTTGGCTAGTGAAAAAAGGAGACCACATAGTGTATGGCGAAGCCCTGCTGGAATGATTCAAGTTTTGCCTTTATGCATTTAGCATAAATATGTTTCCTTCAAGCTTTTTTTGGGTTTTTTATCTAAGTGTGCAAGAGATGTATAGTGGCAGCATGTGATGATTTTCCATCCTTCTGCCCACTTTATCCTTCATACCTAAACAAGAGTTCTTAGTCTAACTAGTCACACAGTGTGTATCCAAGTGTATTGAATTTTTGCATGTGTATTACTGTCTTGAATGTGCAAAGTTTGCCTTTCAACTCATTTACCTTGTGTCATTTTTTACACTTCTCACCTCTGTGTTGAAATATTGTTGTTAGAATCTTTAGAGTTTAGGAATGGTTTGTGCTTTTGTTGTATTGTGCATTAGAATCTGACATTCATGTGAAAAATAGTTTTGGTGTATCACCACTCTTAGAATAGGATTCCCTTTTCTGTAAATTTCTAACTCTTTTCCCTTTAAACAAGCTAGTTTAGCAGAGATTGTCTTGCAGAAACATATACAGGGAGATAGACCTTTCAATCTAGAGGTCCATTTCCTCCATAGGCATACCCACAGCGCTGCAAATGTTCCAACGTTGCCCAAATCTGGGAGAGGACTGAACACTCTCTTCTAGGGTGCAAGATTTGGAGACAACAGGACCACAGTCAATAATTTGAGTTAGTCGTCCTCTATTTTAACCTTTATTTTCCTTAGTGGCTGACTGAGTTGTGCCTAAGGCCATTAGATTGGCAACTTATTTTCAAACTACTCAAACAATGGGTACAAGGCCTCTTCACCTCATGTTCTTTCCAAGTCTCCCTAATCTAGACCTTGTTTCTCAACAATGGTTTATGCTTCTTTCTCCTACGCACATATCTTTAGCCCCTTTGAAGTTGGTTGAACCCTACATATGTTTTGGGTGCTTTGTCATTCTTTCCTTTTGTCATCAACTCTATCTCCATCAATACCAGGTCAAGTACCTTGTGGTCCTCCCAATAGCTTTTGTATTAATTTGCTAGCATCCTTTTCCCCTACTTCAACTAGAGTCTCTTGGCAGGGTTGATTGCATTGAGACTTTAAATACGATCCGTTTACATCGCCTACTTCTTCTCTAACTAATCGCCTTTGTTAAAGACTTGTCTTATGACCTAGGAGGTGACCATTGGCTTTTACTCTTATGAAGATTATCAAGCCATGTGAATTGAGGGAGAGGAAGCTTCTTATTCATTTGAGGAATGCTGATTAAATTGTGAGCTAGGTGCACCTGAGATATTCTCTCTAATTATCTGGACTCTGTCAAAATCCACAGGCCAAGCCATATTTTCCAGCTTAATTTCAAATGGTTCGTATTGGTAGAGATCAGCATCTATAGAGCCTCAATTCTCTAACCTCTAAACATAATTAAGAACTAAAATGGGGACTTCACCTTCTTCTAACCGGACAACCACTACAACATAAAACCCTGTCTACCAAATTCAAGGGTGAACACGTGGTCTAGGACAAAGGTTGCAAGATGCTAAGTTCCTGCTCTTAACCTCAAAACATAAATTTATGTACATGTTTTGTCAATAAACCACTTGCACTTACCTTTTAAAGTGTTCTAATTCCATGTGTGAGTTTAGGATGCGTGATAGTAGTAGGGATACATTGGAGCACTCAATCGGTGAACTATTCACTAAAAGTGCAGAATCCCTTCACATATTTCTTGCAATGCACATGGGGATATCAGAATTGGGCTAGCGTGTGAGGATCTTGCCCCTCACACCATAGTCCTATGAGCTCATTTTATGAAAAATATGGCATACACCAAATAAGATACCACGTAGAATTGTCTTGTTTGGGAAAGTTCTTCAATTAAGCACTTATGACATTGATTATTTATGGCCAATCAAAACCTATTGAGTGTTACGTGACCTAACTATAATGAACATATAAGAATTAAGAAACAATGCCTCTCTACCCTCAAAGATCTTGTTCAGGAGAGTGGTGTAATCCATATGGTTTTTAAAAGACACCAAGATGTGATACGAAGTGGGCATGTCCATGTGTATACATATAACAAAATAAAAAAATATCCTGCAAGAAAGAATTAAAAACACATGCTCTAGATGTTGAACTTACTTTGTTTGTTTGTTGGCATACTCTTTCATGCTTACAATTTTAACACTATTAAAGACAAAAACATTTTGCAAGAAAGATAAATGTACCTTAAATACATCTATTTGAAATACGTCGAGCGATATCAATATCAAGATTCTTATCTTGGATTTTCCACATACAATTGATTAATAATTTCATTGCCTTCTCCGCCGATTTCCCACTAACTGGTGAGAAATGGCATCAATCTAACTATACATTACTATGTTGGTCTCAAAAGAAACTTTCTGGAAACAAAAAAGGGGCTCCAAACTCCACCATATGGCCAAGATATTACTATTTTTCAATTGACTTCTCCAAGCAAAAAAAAAACCCAGGTGGCGGTCAAATGGACATCAAATATAAGGTTGAAATTCCTTATGACTGTTAAATGGACGTCAAATTTAAGGTCAAGCATAATAGTGAACAACTCACTAAATTACACCACCCCCCACTGCCATTGTAGAATACCTATCGGCGTAAAAACCTATACTTTAGATGTTGAACTTGGTTTGTTTGTTTCTTGGAATACTCTTTCATGCTTACAATTTTAAAACTATTATTTATTTGATTGACATATGTCAATAAAAAAACAGTTATATGGCACTCGTGCCATTTGAACTTCTTTACTCTTCTCCCATTTTCTATATTTAGGTTTTATATACCTAACTAGTATTATTCTTTCCTTTACTCTCCATTTTATTTTGCAAAATCTAAAATTGCAATTGCTTAAAATGCATTTAGAATTGATGTTCATGGTGCTTTGAATGGATTTTATAGCATTTTCATTGTTTTAGCCTCTATTGGATGTCATGCTTTTATTCAGGCAAGAGATGAGAAATCTTATGAAGATATTTAACTATTCGATAAAATAAAATAAAAGGCCAATTTTCCACCAATATAAGTGAACATACTAGATTAATGTCTAAATAATGATAAAATAATTTCTACTTTTCCCTCTATTATGACATATATGGGGTTCTCGAGCAGCCAACTTGTTATGTATCCACCCACAACCCCATTAACCCATATACATCATAATATCATAATGATTGAGTGTATAGCACAACTAGTGATTGGATGTAACTTTGATATGCATGGGCCAATCAATATTATGATAGATAGGTTTTGGTCTACGTTACCAGATCTTACACCCCAGACCCTTGGATACTAGTACGATCCGTTTCAGATATGGATCTTGGTCCAACCCTGCCTAGATACTATGGGAGAACTGCCGATCTTCTCGGATACGTCATATGCATGGGCCTATGAAGATTATGATAGATAGGTACGATCCGTTTCAGATATAGATCCTAGTCCAATCCATTTTAAATATGGATCCTGGTCCGATCCTGCCCAGATACCACCAGGATACTGTAGGAGGATTGTCAATCGTCCCGGATAGGTCCCAGGGCATATCCGATAGGATCAACAGTCCTCCCACAATATCCTGGCCGTACCTGGACCAGATCCACGGCCCAGAAACATTCTTTTTTTTTATTTGTTTTATATTTTATTTTTTTATTTGTTTATTTAATTTCACCCAGGACATATCTAAGAGGATCAACAGTCCTCCCGCAGTACCTGGCTGTATCCAGGCAGGATCCACAGCCCATAAACTTTTTTTTTTTTTCCACTTGAAAGAAGGCTACAAAAACCAATAGGGAGGTGATATTTAATTTGGAATGCCTGTAGAAATAAATGTGAAGCAAATATTCACAATTAAATCCTATAACAGAACTATATCTGAGATATTACTCTTGAATACAGAGATGAGATGAAAGCGTATCTAAAGTATTTACAAGAAAGAAGCAAATTTTACCATGCCAAGTTTACTGTTGAAACGACTTGCCCTTATCTTTTATTATAGCTGCTGCCTGCCTGTCTGCTGAGATAATCTTGTAGAGCACAGTTTTAAGATGGTACCTACAAAGAGCTTTGGAACAAACTTCTGAAAAAAAACTTATATGCCTAAATTCTACTCAATTTCAGTATGTTTCGTGGTTATTTAACTTATTTTGTTTCCTCTATGCATATTATGTGTTTAATCTTGCTTATTTGGCTGTACTTATAATATTTTTAACATTATATATATATTTTTGTACATCCATATCCAATAACATATCTAAACGCAAAAAAATTGCCGTATCGGTGTATCCAAATCTCTTATCTGTATCCATACCAGTACCAGGATCGGCTACTTAGGTTTGGGTGTATTAGATATATATGTGTGAAGTATATAATACATATCCATGTATCAAATATACAAGGACACGGTATGAATTTGTCATTTTGTGATAAACTCAGGACTGGACTGCATATTAACTGATTTAGTTGGATCAAACAAGATGAGCACCCACGGCATATAATACAGGACAATACAGAATGATTAAGATTTTTATGTGGCTAATAGTATTGTTTCCCACAACATATATTGTTGTACGAGTGTTTTCATTGTTTAGGTTGTGTGCTATCATTATCCCTTAGGTTGTTAGCTTGTTTATGCTTGCATTAGCATAGGTTCAATATCGAATGTGAGGTTGTTCCTCGAATATGGAAATTTGTTGTTTAGTTCATGGCTTATATAATAATCCACACAAAATGTAATGTTCACGGCTTGTAATGTAATATGACACTTGTTATTGTGGTTCTGACTAGTACATATATCTTAAATACATCTATCTAAAAAACATCAATAGATATCAATCTCAAGGCTCTTATCTATGATTTTACATATACCACATTGATTAATAACTCCAATACCTTCTTCGAAAAATTCCCACCAACTGGTGACAAATGTCATCAATCTAGTTGCACCAATGTGTCAGGGCGAAAAACTCTTTCCGGAAAAAAAAGTGCTCCAAACTCCATCATATGGCCATGATATTATGATTTTTCAATTGACTTCTCAAAGCAAAATGAAAAACTTCTAAATGACAGTTAAATGGACGTCAAGTTTAAGGTTGAAACTACCCTTTGACTGTCAAATTATCCATAGACATTACACCCACCAAACCCCCGACTTTGCCCTCCCCTCCAACTACAATTTTAGGATGCCTATAGGTGTAAAAATGTAAATCCAAATAAAGCTTCCTACATTTATCTTCAGCATGATCATCATCTACATGCTCACAATGATTTCTAGTTTCCTCTTTTGTAATAGTTGTATTACATTTACCATTCCATTTACCTTTACCCTTTTTCTTAGAAGCATGTGAAGTGGTTCATGGACACCCTTCATGTCCATCTATGTGCTTGTGCACGTCTCCTCAATGGTCTTAAGCTTAGCTATTGAGACATGCCTCCTTAAATGGATATGACGTCCTCCAAGGTGCTTCATGAAAGCATTACAATCTCGTGTGCACATCCCCATTTGAATTGCTTGCCTCTAAAATTTGATAATATAATATTGAACACTTTGACTATGTCCCTGCCTTTGCCTATAATATTGGCATTTTCTAGAGTGTTTGTTCCTCTTCATAACAAAGTTACAAATATGATAAATCCAATTTTTTATTAGCATTTTAAATTCATCAAATTTAGTAGCTAGTGGTAATTTATTCAAAGCCAAAGCCTAAGTAAAACTATCCCACTATGTGAGTGCATGACTAGCAAGCTTCAAACATATAAAAGAAATTTACGGTGAGAAACTAATATTATACAAATTCAAATATACCTCAAGTTGTGCAAGCCAATGATCAAACTTTTTTACATCCACCTACTTCAAAGAGCTGAATTTCCACTTTTACCTCTGCTTTGAATGGTGATTGAGTTGGGGGATTTTGGACAAATGGTTCAAGATGAGTTATTGTGCCTCGCCTCCTACTTGTAGACACTATTTCTGAATTATTTAGCACCTTAGTCTTGTACTCTTGGCAAATACATATCATAAATATACCTTCAACTTCTAGACTTTTTCCACTACCAAAAGGCTAACATACACTATCTTTCAGTGCCTAATTGCTTATCTCTTAGTTCGACCAATGTTATTCTAATGACCCAGGGCTTTATCATCTGCAAGATTTGGACCTGTGTCTATTTTCTAGCTGCCCGAACACTTGCGTCCCAATTAGACGCCTACATCGATGCAAGTGTCCTATCCCAACGCAAGTGTCCAGTGCCCTAAAGTCATCCAATTTGCAAACAAAACATATTCTTATGGTTGACCTAAGTGTTTTAATGCGAGATATTCTCCAAAGGGATTGGTTTAAATATAAGATCAATCCTCATTCATTTATCACCTAGCACAGACCTAGAAAAGACCAAAGCAACTTACCATAAGCACTTAATCAAGCACTCAAGTAGGCAAAGCTTCCCTATTTTCTCTTATTTCCATATCAATCATAGGGACAACATATCTACAAGTCTAAAGTACTTAATGAGTATTCCATGAGCCACATTTGTCAAGTTACAAGATGGGTCACCGTTGTACTTGCTTATTACACATTACATGATTCACACACAAGCCAACACGTAAAGGAGAACTACATTAGTCTAAGGCCCTCTTTGGAGTATTGGCTATGTAGACAAAGTTCGTTGACAAGGGTCTTTAAGGCAGCTCGACACCGTGTGCCCACTAACCCATTTTTTCCACAGCCACTATGAAGATGAAGAACTAGTGTTTTATCATTTGACACGAAGCGACAATCCATGACCCAGATCTAAAAAATCACCAAAGCGAAGGCGACATAAAACCCAAAAGCATCCAGGTGGTCGCATCCAATTTCAACAGGTATTCCGTATTGGACACTTGCATCCAAGTCAGACAGTAGCATCGCAACCATCCTAGGTCCACACAAGTGTCCATGGCTACAGAGGTACCATTTCTAAAATTAGGCAACTGATCCAAAATCTAGATCCAATGTTTTCCTGCTTGTTCCAAATCCATATATGTATCAGCATCAGAACCAGCTAAGTATTGTGTTTTCATTATCATTGCAATATCTAACATTGTTATACTTTCTATTCTTAGCATATCTCAACATGATAAATTCAGTATATGTTTGATCTGAGTTCTACAAATAATTGGCCTGCTTTAAAAATAGTCTACCATCCTTGTGCCCTAGGCTATCTCTACCTCTTTAACCCTAGATTCCTTAGATTTTAGGTTTAAACACTATCTTGCCTTAAGTATTTCTTGCCTTAGGTATTTCCATTCAAATTACTAACTTGCCAAAGAGAGCCTCCATAATCTTTTGCATCTTGTCAACCTTTCTCATTGATTTGGAGATGTTTGCTACATCCGGTTCCAACTTCAAGAATCTTTCTTCTTGAGGTATTCCTTCTTCATCGGCCATGCTTCTTCTCACTTCTTGATTCCACCTCCTTATGGATATCTCTTGCTGCAAGGGAATCAAGTTGTCTTCTCCTCGTGCTCTAGTTGCTCTAGTCAAGGGTATATATCTGTAAAATAATCACACCACAAAAAGCACACAGACCTAGGACCAAAAAACTGCTATGAGACTGATCTGACCTGCCATTGGGATAGATATTCTATTCAGAATTTATCAACAAGAAACTTAACACACCAGAATTCTTATACAACTGAATTAGATTGTCGTCCCTTAAGAATGATGCTAAAAGAAAAGAAATATTCTTAGAATTGTCAGGACTTTAGTGTTGAAACAAACATAGAAGAGAGAATCAACACAAAAATTCACCCTAAAAAAACCCAATGTGGGAAAACTCTAAAAGAGTAGGACTCTACCTCATCATCTTCACTATCATCATGCAAGAATTATAAGCTAAATGCTCAAATTGCGTCTCCAAGTATCCTACAGGAGTGTTTTTCATCGCTACCACAATGCTCTACAAGCTTGCGTTGCTCAAAATACTTGTTCAAATAACATGCTTCATTACAACACTCGCCATGCATCCTATAACTCTAGTAAGAGAAATCACATGTCCACATGAGATATACTTATTCAATCAGATGAGCAACTAAACCCCTAGAGACACCAAACGTCAATTCCCAAAAAGAGATGGAAAAAGAAACACTTCAATTTCCATTTTGTGCAGGTTCCAAAATCGTACGCAAGTACTTTGGTGAAGAGGATATTCAATCAGATGAGCAACTAAACCCCTAGAGACACCAAACGTCAATTCCCAAAAAGAGATGGAAGAAGAAACACTTCAATTTCCATTTTGGGCAGGTTCCAAAATCGTATGCATGTACTCTGGTGAAGAGGATGTCTTCGGGAGGTGTTGCAGGTGTTTGCATCTTCAGGATGTGCCAAAGATGTCAACATAACTATTGTTCTCAGTTGATGTAGGCCCCAGGGTGCCTAGATCACGCTTAAGCCATTGTGTTCTTGCTTTGATTCTGATCAACCCATGCATTTTCTGTTGTCCCTGCATCATGGAGTGAGTGGAAACATGTCTCAAACACTTCAATAGTCCTACGAGTGTCTAGCTATCTCAACCAAACAGAGATACTGCATACTTCTATAGTCCAATTCGGATCAAACCCACATTCTAAATCAAAGATTTAAAGCTCACAAACAATTTCATTAGGATAACGTTCATCAACAAAGTACCTCAGCTTCTCAAAATCAAAGTTATAAAAGATGCACATGAATTCCAAGTCAACAATACTCAAGACGACAAAATTCAAGTGTCAACTTACAAAGAAAGTCAATGCTTATCAAAGTTGATCTTGAGATCAATACTAATTCTTACTTTGAAGTCTTAACGAGGTTATGCCACCCATCTTCTTCATGTGCTTCAAGGACGGAGCATTCCCTTCAAAGTAGGACATGTAATAAACCTGATTATTTCTAACACGTGTATTGAAAGGACACGTCCCTACCCACGCACCTCTACGGTCATATTCATTCTTACCTTGTATCTCACCATCCATCTATATTCGTTTCTATTCACTATGTTTCATGCCGTACAGATGTGTATACCTTAAAGGTATAATCCAAACTGTTGTTGTTGGTCCTCGAGTGTGGACATGGCATATGAAGCAATATTGCAAACACCATGTAGAACTTTCATAGTGTTAAAAATTTATGTCTTTACAATATTTATTGTCAATAGTGTGCCGCCCCTATACAGCGCCCTGCACTTGCAGTGATGTAGGGGGAGGCAAGAAGCGCTGTCCCTTGACCCTGTAAGAGGAACACGGAAAACAATGAATGCTTTTCTTGATACTGGCGCACATTGAGGAAGCTCTCACATTGATTTGCCACCTGTATCATTTTTGCAACTATATTTTTACAATCTTCAATTGAATCTTGCTATTAATCCTTTCACTCTTGATCTGATTTTTGGCAGAACTTAGGATATCTGGTGTACACAAGGAACTCCAATTTGGATAGCCTAGCCAATAAATATTCTCCAACTTAGGGTTTGCTTACATATTAAGAAAATTTGATAAAGCTAGATTAGTCAATAAATTCAAAAAGGTCAAAATAAGAGTTCTGAAACATCATAAGTGGAAATATTCACCTTGAAAATGCAGAAGCATCAGACTCTCTCAGTGTACATTTGTCTTCAATCTTGCTATTTTCATTACAATTTGCTTGCAAACGATTTAGAGTGAGCTCCAACTCTAGCATGGAATTATTATCAGATAGAGTTTTGTCTTTCCCATGGGAGCAGTTTACCCCTGTGTCTAATTTACCTTTCCCGCTCCCACCATCTTCTTGATCCCCATGTCTGTATTGAGGTTTACTGGCCATGGTTCCAATAAAATCAATAGACTTTATCAAAGGCTCACTACCTGCATCAGAACCTATCTGGTTACCCTCTGCACAGCTTGACGAGTGGTCAGTTTCCTTCTTTTGAAAAGCTTGATCACGTAGAGTACTTTCCTCTCGGAGGCATTCCACATATGTGGGGACTTGGCCAGGTTCCAGATCATGATGCATTGTATCATCTGCAATAAATACAAATGTTCACTTGGTTTTCATAAAAACTGGCAATACATCTTAAACAAAGAAGATCAAACCAGGACAGATTGACCAGAAATAGCCTTACCACAAGCTTTTGCATCTTGTTTTCCAGAAGTTTCCACCACCTGCATCCAGTCATTCTGAGTCTTATCTTTCTTTGGCTGTGTAACCTGAGCAAACATGTTACCATAGGAGCAACGCCGCTTCCATTTACCTCTCTGATGTGAACTTTCAACCTCCGCATATTGATTTGTCCATGAACCCTACAAGATGGTTCATAATAATAACCAAATCAAAGGACAGAATTTTCAAAATATATATCCACAAGAGTCTCTAACTTGTTTAAATTATAAATGTGATCATGCAAAAACCAATGAAAATGCAACTCACAAATTCAAGAATAACTTGCCAGGTTGATGAATCAGCATCTCTATAGCATTAACAAAAATCAAGAACAAGAAGTTAACAAAGTTACTGGAGCAAATAATATACAGTCTGCAAATATCATGAGATCTTTGATATGCCCTCTGGAATAACGGATCGATCACTATAAATACTGTTTTGCAGATTATTTTTAATAAGTTTGTGCATAGAGCTGAAAGAAGAATCACCACTGACTCCAAATTCCAAGTGATAAGCATTTTGATTAGTCTGCTTTTCAAGGATTTTGTTACTTGATATCCTAAAAAGACTGACAAATAAAACACATATAAGGCACAACGTCTTCACAAGATCAAGTTCATCTTCAAACTGTCTTGAGTACATGAGAAATTGAAAGGAAAATGGAACACCCTCAAGTAAAAAGAACCGGAAGATAATGTGGATTGCATGTTTTTGAACTGTTGGAATACCAAACAAGCACTAACATAATGATAGGAAAAATTATCACACAAATATTGCTGCTAGCCTCCCTCAGCAATGCAGAAACTAAAAGGCCCTCACTTGCATAGCCTTTCATCATCATTGCCTTCCTGATATTTAAACTATCACACAAAACATAATCTCCCTAGGATAGGTATAATTGAAAAGACTCACTTGTGTGCCA
Organism: Torreya grandis; assembly: GCA_037957365.1. Taxonomy (NCBI): domain Eukaryota; kingdom Viridiplantae; phylum Streptophyta; class Pinopsida; order Cupressales; family Taxaceae; genus Torreya; species Torreya grandis. Next base: position 2,087,633 of record JARHVA010002948.1, read on the forward strand.
CTTCCGTCATCACTGCCTTCTCTGATATCCAAACCACTACTTGCACTCTCAATTCCACCAATACTGCCAGTAAGGTTACCGGAGCCAGCTTCACTCTTACTATGTGCAGCATTTTGAATCCAGCTTCCACTACTGCTGCCATTTGACTGACAGAAACAACTCATTAGCACAAAGCTCTCGTATGCTACAAAGTTACAAACAATGGCAACGTAAAGAATGAGATAACAAAGAAGAATAGCCATATGCATTGCATAAGGATTCTAATAAGACATGCATTCGTAAATTAAAAAATATAATAGCTGCCTCAAATTTTAAAAGGAAATAGAGACAGAGACATACAATGTGGCACCTCCTCCACACATGCTGCCATAAGTTCTGTAGCTCATTCTTCCTAACAGGTTTAACCAGAAAATCTACGGCGCCCTTAGACAAACACTTGAAAACCATACTCATAGAATCAAGTGATGACATCACTGCATGCAACGAGAAGAAAAGCACGAATATAGACACCTTTTCCTGAAGTATCATACTCCAGTGGCCTTCATACTAAAATACGAAACGAAAAATAAGAAAGTGTTTGAGTGCATAGATCTTACTTATCACAGGAATGTTTTTCAAGGTCTCGTGACTCATGATCTTACAAAGAAGACCAATGCCAGACAGTGATGGCATGGCTACCTCTGTCAAGACAATGTCAAAATGATTGCTTGGATCTTCTAGAAGTTCCCATGCTAGCAGCCCATCTCCAACTGCAGTTACTGGTATTTGGCCACAAACAGTGGAGTCTCGTTATCAGATACCTAAAATGGAATTCCAATACATTACATGTTCACAACAGATGAAAAGCTTAGAGTATACCACAAAGTCGGTAGATGACCACAACTGGTCTCCAAAAATTGTCCCAGGGCACCTTACCGCGGTCCAAGGAAAATTTTAAGAGATGGAACATTTTTTACACGCATATGATAGCAGGCTAATATCAGGCTAATATCATAGGGAAAACTTAGAATTGATTTACTATTAATGATTGTAAAATTTGGAGAAATTAAAACTTTACTTGAATATTGTATAAAAACTGACCAGTATTTTTATTTAAAACTTTATTACTTGGCTAACTCTAGTTTTTTAATACCTTTTTAAAAATTAAGGGAAGTTTTGAACGCAATTATTTGTCTATGATAGCACTCAGGGGGTGGCCGGTTTTTTAACCTGGGTCATAGTAGTTATAAGGCACAGCCAGAGTGACTGAATGAAATTATTTTCATTTGATAGAGATTCTATTAAAATATATATGATCTATTTTTTCACCAATTTGCAGCTTCTTGAGCTAGTTAGAATCCTACCGCAAGAATTTATCTGCCCACCTGTAAAAAACTCGTTCTATGAGAAAAAATAAACTTTCTCAGATATTGGCAGGCAAGAAACATCCATTATATAAACGATGCCTCTGCCAGATGTCTCCAAGGCATCAATTTAACTGAAGCAAATACAGAACAGAATGACTCCAAAAAAATCCTATGATAAAAATACATGCTAAATACCTCAAAAGCATTGTCAACCTGACTCAAACAAATGACACAAATACAAAATTGAATTCAACAATGGCCCTAAGAATTAAAAAATACAGCAAGTAAAACATTTAGATGGCAATGGAATGGGATGGGCTTAAGTGGTAAATCATGGAAGCTTTCATGGTGGAGCCCTATGTCCCCAACATGCCAATTGTTAAAATTGAGTAAAAATTATTGCATCCAAGTTTGGGTGCAGCGTAAAGGATGAGGCCAAGGGCAAAGTCCCAGTCCCAAGTGACTGATGGAAATTTCAAAAATCAATTAACAAAGGGCTATTTGCAAGTGTTCTACAAGCAATATAAACACTGCAATCATTCAATAATTGTAAAAATAGGAAATTGAGTAGAGTGAAGTGGATGCAATAACTCCAAAACATAATAATTTAAATTTCAAAAAATCAATTAAAAAAGGACTGCTTGCAAGTGTTCTACAAGCAATGTAATTATAAACACTTCAGTCATTCAATAATCTTGTCAAAAATAACAAATTGAGTAGAGTGAAGTGGAAGCAATGCTAACGGAGGACTTGGGAGGCTTATTCAAAAATGTTGTAAGAATAGCTAATAAAGTATAGAATGGAGTGGGTGTGATGAAGAGATAATTTTAAGGAGGGGTATACTTTTAAAGTTTATAAATATAGATAAATTGTTTTTTAATTGGAAACAGTTGAGTTGTATAGATATTGGCTTCTCTGCTTTTACATATCAAATTCTTACAAGAAGTAGATTCCAATATGTTAAATAAGCGTGCATCTAAATTAGAGTCTCTTTTGGATAAGCTGATAACAAATCTTTTTCAATTTTGATTCCTTGTGTTTTGGTTCTGATTTTAAAAATATTGTTACAATTTGTTTAAATTTTACTGTTTTTTAGTTAGCAATCTTGAAAATTTCTAAAAGGAAAAAAGTATTATTTTGCTGGAAATGATGCGAAGCTTAATTTTCAAAATAGGTGAATCTTAGGCACTAAAATTATCCTAATAATTTAAGATATCACTTCGGTTTAGATCCCTCTAGACATTTAAGGCCACCTGCAAACTTATAAATACAGTGCAGATGTGGGAAGGTGGTGGTTTAATAGTTATAAACTATATCTGACCCTAACTAACGTTTAAGAGTCCAATAATGTCGCCATAACTCCAGTCACCAGTTCTAGTGTATCCGATGTTTGTGTTTAACAAGACTATCTATGCTCACTTCTACCCCTCCTCAACCTCAACATAATTCTTGCAACCATATATGAGGTTGTGGTCTAAAATTTATTAAAAAAAATAAACCCTAACCAACATTTATATCCAGTAACACTCCCATAATTCCAGATTATATCCCAAGTTGTTAAATAACAAATGTGTAGTATATTGACCCTAATTAATATTTACACGTCTTCGAAAGGTGATCTAACCTTAACCGCAGAGCGTTAAAGGCCGGCCATAACCTCACATAATTTTAAAAGAACCAGAAAAGTAATAATAATTATTATAATAAATATTTATTTAATAAATAATAATAAAGAAGAAGAAATGGAGGAAGTACCTTGGTAACTGCAATTACGCAGCAAAGTGCTGACAAGCTGGCGAGTGGAGTTATTAGCCTCCACCACAAGTACTCTCAGAGACCACTGTGGAAGAAATCTTTCCCACCTAACTATTTTTTCACCTTTGATTTTATCTTTCTCTTCCTCCTCGAACATCGAGGGTTCGAGTACTGCTAACTCCGCCTTGCCATTCCGTCGAACCTCCACAGCTTCGTTTCTAACTCCCTCCATGGCATAATTCTTCAATTTTTAGCGCTGACACACAAACCCGTAGGCGTTCACGGTTTGCATATATATAATTGCTCTGAACATTATTTTCATCGGCATTTTTCTTTTTTCTTTCTTCTGGGCAGAGCTTCCATCGGCATTTTAATTTTTTCTTTCTACTGGACAGAGCTTCCGTGGATGTCGATTTGACTGCAACGTACGCGTATCTTCCAGCGTGGAATATGCCTCGTGGAATCTACGGAAAAGGGAAATCAAAAGGAGGGAGGAGAGAGGTTTGGAGATCGACCCGTACCAGGTGGAGGAAGAGATATTTATCGTGTTTTTAACTTTTCTTCCATGATGTGTCGCCTTGCTAACGGTGGGGGCCCCAATAATATTCCCTTGCTTTCTCCCTGCACAAAAAATATCTATCTCACGATGTGCTTGTGAAATTTCCACACAAATGTAAGGAGTATTTTTGTATACTGAAAGAGTGTGATCATCAATTTTGTGTGATATTTTTATACAAGTTTTAATTAGCAATTGGTTTAAAGGTCCAAGTAAGTAATATTCGATGGGATAAGTGAAACATCTTGGTACTTAGTGTAAATTATTAATATTGAGTTATATTTAAAAGTTGGGGATGCAAATCATATAAAACTAATGAATTTCATATATTTTATAAAGGTAAGAATTTTTGAAGTTATGGTTGTGTAATCTTTATTTTTGTTCTTCAAACTTTTTTCATTTTTGTTGGGCAATAACATAGAAATCAACGCATCATTATCCACAGTCAGATCCTTTTTTACATCAAGATATTCTAGTGTATTAAACATTAAAATGGGAAATTAGATGAAAGATTTGGGAAAGTGTCTTATTTATGTAGACTTAATGGAAATAATGAGGATGTTCTTACATTTTTTGTCAAAGAGGAGGAAGTGCTTTCATTGTGAGTTGCTACCTCGCATGGGGAAGAGATTGATTTATTAGGAGGAGAGGAGGTGACATCTTAATGAAGCAGTGAGGCCTCCTCCTCTTTTGACATCATTTTTGAAATACACATAATGGAATTTTGATCGGCATGCATGGGCCACGTCATCAACAAAACTCCCAAAGTCATACTTTCCATCATAGAATTCCATCCACAGTGAATCGTGAGACCACCCACAGCGGGATGGGAAAGAAGTCAAGGCATCATCGCAGGGCCTTAGAGGTCTTTGTACAGTTAAACTCTAGCAGAATCGCAGGCAGGTCCACAAGATGCTACCACTTGGTAGCATCACGACTTGTTTATAGCCTTCTTTGTGCTTTTCCACATGGCATAATTGCATTGAATCTAGGCCTCTCATGTTACAAATTCCCAAGGACCGTATTATGCAAGAACGAAAGTGTCCAAACGTCAAAGTACCATGATGAGGATATACCAAGATGTTTCTCAAACATGTCTCAAGACTTCTTCCACTTCCTTATCAAATTCAAGTGAGAGGAAAGGATGGGCATGATAGGATGGATATGAGGATGGTAGGGATAATGAAGGTTGAATGGATAAGGAAGGAAGGATAATTAGCATTGGATGGATAAGGATGGGTTTGGATTGGGATAAATTTGGATAGGTTCTGGATGCATAGGATTTATGTAGCAGATATGGATTTTTCCCCCAAGTACAGGGTACTTGTATACAATTGATTATTTACGCATGATGTTGGGAACCAATTTTCATCATGGTATTTGCCCTAGGCACCATATGAATAGTTTTCACCCTTGGACAAATTATTTATCAATCTTGTGATTTTTCGGGGGCTTTTTTTTTTTTTATTGCATCTCAACTCTGGAAGCGTACGAGATACCTGATGCTTACCCCTTTCAATCTTTAGCCCATACCTACTCTAGATAACATTTTTATGAGGATCATGCTATTTATGTGGATGCCATGGATGTCGTTGAGATCTTTGTCAATTGTTGATTGTGCTTACTTCGAACCTTGTAGCAAGGTGTCGTTACAACCCCTATGAAAAAGGGAGTCATTAGGGAGGGTAAAATACGATAAACATTAGATTAAGGATCTGATTTGATTGTAGGCTTGATTTTGATTTGATTTTATTACTATTGATAATAGATGTTGGGGATGTGGCCACATGGAGGGCATATTAGATTGCATTATCCACAAGTACCTTTTTCACTTTTCTCTTAGTGGTGAAGTCATTGGGACAGATGGATTCCTGGAAATGAGGTTTTTTATGTGTTGGGCTAGAGATAGATTGTTGGTTAATAATAGATGGTTCAGAGCTGGGCTCAATGAAGAAGGGTTTGTCAAAGATGGGTAGACTAATGATAGGCTTATCGAAGGTATGCTCGTTGAATATAAGTGGATGGAAGTGAGGAGTACCAAAGATGGGTGATTCAATAAAAATGGGTTTGTCAAAGATGGGTTGATTTTATCAACCTTAATTTGGAATTGGAGGAGTTTGATCGTGATCTACATAGGAATCTTGACATATCCTCGTTTGTTGATTCTTAGATGTGGATGCTTCTAGTTCTACTTCAATGTCCCCATGGTCGATCAAAAATTGGATGTAATTCTTAAAATTCAAGCATTTGTTAATAGAATGGCCCTGGATCTTGTGATACTCGCAATAATCACCTTCATGATACCATTTAAGTTTTGGTTATCTCTCATCAAAAGGCTTGGTATGCGGATACACAATGATGTTTGGGACAACTAGTTGGTAAAAGATTTCTTACAAGGAGTATATTATCCATGTTTAAAGCCTTGTTTGGATGTGGATGGACTTGACTCTTGGTTACATGATGATCCTTGGAGAAGTGATGGTAGGACACACTAGGCTTGTTGGATTTGTTGTGGCTCTAAGGCTAGATGGATGTTGGATGATTGGTTATTCAATTGTTGTTGGATTTGTTGGAGTTGGTCAAGTGTGGTTTGAATATGAGGTAGAGGATCCAAAATAGATTTCCCTTTGTTAATATGATGGGGGATGTCATGATCAATACTATAACTAGTGGAAGAGATGTTTGTTGGAGATTAGTTAGTTTAGACGCTAAGGGTAGGACGATTTTAATGTGGAGAGGTTTGACTTTCCCCGCTTAGAATGGAGTTTAGGTTTGTGGGATCATAATCTACACGAAGTCAGGCACCCATTTTTATGAGTCATAGAAAGACATTGTCTTTGTTTTCAAATAGGTATTGTATTTAGATTTATTTGGGGTGGCATAGGAATAAATGGAAGAAAGGATGGATGTCGTGATTTTGTCGATCACAATGATAGGTGCAAGAGATTGAACAAAAAGATGGGGAAATAATTGGTTAATGTTTGGATGATTTAATTTTTGGATTTATAACTAAGTTAAATGATTTAATATGATTTTTTACATTGAATTTGCTTTCACTAAGTCAAATGGATTTGGACTAGATGTTTGACTTTGATAATGTTTGAAAATTGATTTGACCTTGGGGGTTGAACTTGATTGACTTAGGATGTTGCCCTTTATATGTTTGACTTGGTTTGATTTAGTTGACTTTTGACGTGATTAACTCTAGATGTTTGACTTGCTTTGACTTAGTTGACCTTTAGATATTTGACTTGATTCAATTTATGACATTTGACTTTGTTTGAACATTTTATTGTAATTTGAGGTGAAGCTTAGGGTTATAAACAATACTAGTCTAGACAAGGATCAATAAAAAACACACAACCAATACAAGCCTATGATAGTAGTGATGGGTGTGCAACTGATATGGAGCCCACATATCTACCTCACAAAAAGTAGGACTAGGTTAATCTCTTAACCCTCACTTTAAAAGGTAGGTATGTCATGAGTATCTTTGAGAATGTGGTTTTCCTTGCACTACAAACCATTTACGGCTGAAAATTTTTAAGCTAGGGCATTCAATAATTTATAGGTGCATCATTTATATACATTATGGTGTGGTGAGGTCCAAATCCATGGAAGAGGAAGATTAATGGGCTTCACAAAAGGTTCAAGTCCCATATGCTCACTCCATCCATAAGATTTCGGTAGAGTGCCACCAAAAAATCTTTCCTCTGGAGTGTTGTTTAGGGTCTGGGTATTGGAGGATAAAAACCTCTCACTTCACATCATGTTTAAAATACACAACTGCTTAGCTAATAACAGAATGATACTTCCCAATTTATATACCCTACCAAAACATGATATTGGTCTGAACATTGAGGGATGAAGTCCTAGTCACTGAGCCCTAATAAGATGAAAATAAAATGAATTAGTTATTTCTGATCCTCATGATCACCTTATCATCATAAGAGGACAGCATATGTAGCATAGTTTGAGATAAGGGATAAAAAGAGGTAATCAAATCATTTTTTATCCTTAAGGTCACCTTATTTATGCAAGAGGAGAGCATACAAATCAAGATTGCCACATACACATGCACAAGCAAGCAAAGTAAGTAAAATTATTTTTAGTGCACCAAATCAAAATATGTGTTTATTTTGAGGACTAAACCAATTGTGTATGTGATTGTTTGTTTATTTGTTTTGATGTCTTTGGAAATCATAAACATGAAAATTGACAGGTTAATATTTTGATTTAATATCCTTGGACAAACATTTTCATTTTTTTTGTAAGTCGCACATGAAAAAATTGTCAAAAATGAAGTTCGTAGGGTTAATTTCAGAGCATGATATCTCCCTCAATATTGATTATAATCCTTATATGACCACTTTTCATAAATATCAAAAAGTCCTTTTTTAGCCGTGAAAGAACTATCTAAATTAGATGCATGTGCGAGGATATTTTCTTTGCAAGATTGTTAAGAATTTCTGAAAATAATTTTTTATCAATTATGGGCTATTGTTCCACTAGGTGTGCCAAATGTACACACACAATAAATTCATTATCAAAATGCAAGTGTTATAAAATTTGACATAAATATAAATGAAATGCTAAACAAATTGGCAAATGAATACCTCGGATTGAGCTTAAGAGGGATTAGGGGACAATTACCTTCACTTACCACAAAGCAAAGATGACTTTCTTGACACGAAGGTTTTCTCAAATGACATGGAATGTAATTACAACTTCATGAAGAACACGTGGAGATTTCAACAACACTTCCCCTTACAAACTTGATGATTAGATAACTTGATTGATTCTTGGATTATGGCTTTGACAACACTTTGTTGTATGATTTTAGCTTGTTGAGAATAGAGGATAAGTTTCCATTTATAGGATTACAAGGTGATTAGGAGCCATTGATCTTGGTTGAAGATCAATGATGGAGAATTGGTCCTCCTCCTCATTAAATATGGGGGATTGAGATGTGTCGAGGAGTAAATATAGGGGGTTGAGATGTGTTAAGTATTTTCATTGCATGGAGGTGATTTGCTTTGGAAGAAGGATTGATTGCATGAGGATATGGAGAAATATATTTAAAATTAATTTTTACTGGTTAGTGTGCGATTGCATGGGGATTTGGAAGAGATTGAGTGATGTGAAGATTATTTATCTTTTTTAAATTTTTAGAAATCACGAACATTCAAAATACATGGAAATTATTATTACGAGAGGATTGGTTAATCGATTAAGATCAATTAACTAATGGGATATGAGGTGAATTTGTGGGATTGGGTATGGTTGTGAAACAAGGAATTAATTGGCTAGGGGGTGATGAATAGTGGTTAGGTTATATATGTTAGTTCAAATAGAAGATTGATTTAGGATTTAGGGATGATGTTAGTGCCAATTCGTGAGAACATTAAAATTGACACAGTGTATAATTTTAGGTGTTTACATATAGTACTTGTTTATTTTGCTTTCCATAGTTGTTTATTACTTGCTACCACTGATCATCTGCTACTTGAGATTGTGATTGTATCTTCAGATTTCCACTGCATATGATATATCTAGACTGCAACCCTCACTTATTTGGAAGTGTTATCAGCCTTTTATCCCTCTATCCATGGTGATTATCTTGTTTGATGATTTAGGTTCCTCTTGCCAATCTTGTGTTACTTTTGACACTTAATGTGTCACATTTGACTATTTATGACTACAACATCATGCCTTGGGCTATCTTTTATACTACTCACACTTGTCTACATATAGTAATTCATTGATATATTATTATTGTACCATATTTTACATGGCTTCTTATGTGATTTCACTATAAAATTCAAAAACAACAATAAAACATTCATAAAATACTAAAATAAAAGGATTAAATTTCTTTCTCTTGGTCATATGATACATATCATGTATATCCACCTATGCAAGAGGTATATATACACATGCTTCTCATGGTATACTTTGAGCAGGTAAGATGTATGATATATAATTATATATGGTTACAAGCATATAGTTATGAAACATCTCTACACAAAACTGATATAGAAGTACTTTAGATCGGTTAGACATACTTTGCCATTACTTACATATGTCATGATTACATGGATATCTACATGTTATTGTTACACGTATATCCATGTGCTATTGTTACATATATATTTACATCTTATACCTTGTGATCGAGACTTGCATATATATTACACCTTGGTACCATACCATCCATCCTTCTATTACTATGACTAAATTTTGATACTATTTCTAATCTTATTAGAAGCACTTTACTTATATGGGACACGTTTCTCCTTATTATTTGGGGAAACATTCTCCCCATATCTCCTTGAGATCATTCTACACAACTTGTGCATGTGGAGTATCTATTAAGATGAGTTATTTGTCCATCTCACCATTAAGATTATTATGCGTGTCTTGCCACTTAGGGGCAACATGACAATGTTTCATATGACATTACTTTGAGATTTCACATTCCTTCTTGGCCATAAAGTCATGTTACACATTATTTGATTTTAAGACTCGTTGAAACTATATAAAGCCACATTACCTATGTGCCTTCCATTACTGTACTAGTGAGCACCTATGCCCTATGCACCTTTTACATATTTGCACACTATGGTTGTCGTACATCTATATACATGATTATATATTACACATTGGTGTATGAATTGTACATCCCCAACATGAGCATTATACTTTCATGTTATTTATGAGTTATTCATTTGTTATATTATGTGCAGATAAGGATATCTTTACCATCATCATATTTACCTCTCATATGAGCTTCATTGATCACATATATACTTATGTTTGCTTGTGGGGGCATGATACCCATATTAATTTTTCCATGAGCTATATTGAGATATATCTTGTATATGGATCATATCACACACTTGTGTCTAGCGTGCTTACATTAGTTTTTCATACATGTATGATATTATCTTACACATACCTTTACAAATGATTGATGCTTATACATGATGCATTTATTTCTATATCTTACCTTGAGCATTTATCTACATTTGGGAGCATAGCTCCATCCCCATCCACTTAGTTACAATGGGGCATATTGTTGTCCCACACACCACCGTCCTCACTGGAGGATGCATTCACCTATAGAGCTTATCACGAAGTTATCTATATTGCATGATTTTCACATAGACATTGGTGAAGAAATTATGTTGTATTGAAGAATTTTTCCATTTTTAAAGAGTCAAAGCTCGAACATGCAAAGCATAAATTGGGGTTCAATCAATCATAATTTAATATTATGCAATAATATGTTTTACATATATATAAGCTGTGTATCTCTTATACAATACGAGGCTTATTATATCTCCAAAAATTGCTCTCACTAAAATAGGTGAGTTGTTAAAAAAACTCACATATAACTAATATAAGTTGTTTCTCAACAAATTTACTCTCATAAACTAATAAGATTGTTACTCATGTAACAATCTCCACGTGCATTATTATTTGCATACACAACTAATTAAATAATGTGGAGCACTAATTCCTAACATTTTATAAGCTTTGTATCTCTTATATAATAAGAGGCTTATTATATCTCCAAAAATTGCTCTCACTAAAATAGGCGAGTTGCTCAAAAAACTCACATATAACTAATATAAGTTGTTTCTCAATAACTCTACTCTCACAAATTAATAAGATTGTTACTCATGTAACAATTTCCACATGCATTATTATTTGCATACACAACTAATTAACTAATGTGGAACACTAATTCATAACATTCCCCCTTAGTGTGAGCATGGGAGGAAACACACATTCTAGAACGGTAGCATGATGGTGGGCTTTAATCTTATGTTGCTTGCTTCCTCTGATTTTTCTAAGTGCCACTTAAAAAGTTTAATGTTGAGGCACAAATTTTGAATTGTGTTACATTTTCCAATACTTTTGGATGTTGATTTATACTAATAATACCTCCATTTACAAATTTTAAAAAATTATAACTTATTTGTGTACAAATGGATTACAAAGATGGTTAAATCAAGCATTAGTCAAGAAAAACTCAAGCAAATGCATAAGAACATAACCAACTAAGCCAACTCACTCAAATGAGGTTTGAAAAATGACAATAAAGAGCAAATGAAAGAAAGCACATGCACAATACCATCCCAAGAGCATACCATCACCCAAATACAACTCAAAGTATGGTTTTCTCCTTGATTTGGTGCTTAAGTCTTTGTCAATGATGTAAGGCAAAGCTCCTCCATGATCTCTTGATCACCAATGAAATTAGGCTCATGATATGAAATCAATGTTATGCTTATTAGTGAAGCTATCCTATTGCAAATTAAGCATAATAAACACCACACACAAATGAGTTGTGGAGAGAATTTTGCATAATAAGTTTACATAAATGAATCTTAAAATGGTGGTCTTAGCCCTCCTACCTATAGATTTATACAATTGGTCTGAATCAATCATGATCATCCATCTTGAGATCAAGATGTGTGGACATGAATTAATTCAATTGTATATAATTAATCTATAAATAGTCTCACAAATATTTGGAAGGAAGGGGCAATAAAGAGACATGAGAGGCCTTAACCCTGATATTTATTGCATTTATGGCTTATGGATGCCACCCCACAAATGATGTAGATATTAAGAATCAATTTTCAACTAAAAGATATTCAATAACTTCTATAGATTTTCCACTTAAGCTCTTAGTTCGGATTTATTTGCCTAAGTGAGATTAATCAATATTTATGTAATTTTTTAGAATTTGGTTGCACATCATTAATCAAACTAATCATAAAGTCATATTTTTGGGTCGTAATTTGACTGGAGTGGAATTAGAAAGTGATGTTAGTTGTGTACAGATCAATATCCCATTTAGGATGTTGTCGACACAAAATAACCCATACACATATCATGTGCTTTCGAATTAGAAGAAAAAACTGATATAGAGTACCTAAATACATTTTCATCATTTTGACTTGAAATAATTTTATGAAAAATTAATAATCACATTAAATACATTGTCCCATTTAGGGATACATTAGCCTAAATCAACACTTGTAAATGACAAATTCAAACTATTTAGCATGTTTAAGTGATTTTGGCCCAAATTGTGCATTTGTCACAAATTTTGAGTAAGATTGTCAATTTCAACACAATGGTGTTAGGAATTGGATGTCTACATTTTACCCTTGTTTGAGAAGGTGTAGTGAGACATTCAGCGAAGCAACATCTTTTCAAAGAAAAAAGTTGTCAAAAATAATGTTGGAGACTGGAGTTAATTTCTCCACTGTGCCTGCATGTGGAGAGGATTGCCCACCTTGCAAATTTTGTTCTTCAAAAACTTATTCATCCTGTGGAATTGGTGCTCCAACTGTGATGGTGTTACCATCCCATGATTCTTCTTGTGGAATTCGATCTCTGACACTCTTTGTTGGGCTTCTGTTCAGAATATACACTGCACATGCTACTGCTTCTGCCCAATATTCATTTGACAAGTGTTTGGCTTTCAACATGCTTCTTGCCATCTCCATGATTATTTTATTCTTTCTTTCTGCTACACCATTCTGCTATTGAAATTAGATTTGGTTTCAAATTTTGCTCTTTTCACTCATGATCCTATGTATTATGAAGAAGCAGTTAATGAGAAACATTGGCTAAAAGCAATGGATGAAGAGTTGAATGCTATTGAAAGGAATCAAACATGGGATCTAACTACTCTACCTGAAGGTAAAGATTGTATTGGAGTCAAATGGGCTTATAAGACTAAATTTGATGCAGATGGAAATGTTGAAAATCACAAGGCAAGGTTAGTAGCAAAAGGTTTTACACAAGAACATGGAGTTGACTATAATGAAACATTTGCACCAGTTGTTAGATTGGATACTGTAAGAATGGTATTATCCATAGCTGCTCAAAATAATTGGTATCAGAGCTTCAGGTTGGTCCATGTAAGAGAATAAGATTAGTAGATCTTAGCACAACCATATACCCTGTTCGCAACAGACAAGGAGAAGCACGCAGTCAACAAAAGCGCGCAGGAAAATCTAGCAGTCGTAGCAGTCAACAGAAGGACGTGTGAAGTAAGAGCTTGGCATGAGGGGGAGTTTTTTAAAGGTCGAAGCTTTTAGAAGTTGTTTTTTGTAGAGTGCAAGAAGATTGATGGTGGTCTGAACCGAAGAAAAGAAGTTAGCGCACCACCCAGACCAAAGTGTGCTCTATTTTTTATAGAAAGGTTGCTGCAGCAGCAAAATCATCAGCAGAGCCATCCTTGTGAAGCGCAGTCAACCAAAATTGCAAGGTTTGAAAGCTCAGTCAAAGCACATCCAAGGAGGCCATCAAAAACAATGAATTCATCGAGCTGCCCCCAAAGGAGGAAACGCCCACTGCGAAGGATGAGCCAACGGTCGAGACCAAAGACGAGACTGCTGAGGAGGCCAAAGAAAAAGGGATGACCCTGATTGCCAAAATGACGTCAAGGCTGAGGAAGTCCCAGTTTCAACACTGGCCATTACAGAAGAAGCATTTGAAACCAAAACCCCACCCGAGATGGAGGACCCGCTAGCACCCGAAGTCTTGCAAACTGAAGAGCCGAATCCGATCAAGGCAATCGAAGAAAGTGAAGGAAGAAAAAAAAGAAGGATTTATATCCAAGAAGCTGTGAAGGGGTTGAAAAGAGCCAAGCAGTGGAATGGTAGAAGTGAAGAAGTGGTGAAGATTGCTCCGAAGAGCTTGATTCGAATGCCAAAGATAAAAGGCATCGCAAGTTTTTTATTTGTTTTGTTTCTTGTATGCTGTCTGTATTCAATTTTTACAAGGTGTATGTTTTTTGTGTTATGCAAGCAATGCAATCATTCATTGTCTTCAGATTATAGCATGGATGGTCATAGTGCCATGTTTGAAAAAGATGAGCTCCACAGAGTTTGTGCTGAACAGCGAGTGAAGCTGTCAAAGACCCTGAAGATTAGGTCGATCATTGGCAAATCTAGACCAATGTGGAAAGAACCCAGCAGAGTTCTTGGAGCAAACTTGAACAATTAAGCATCAGGTGAAAGAAAGGTAAGCAAGTAAGAAGCTTGTAGTGTTGGACTTAAGCATATCCGTTGATAGCCTTTCGAAAGGGTACTCCTCAGTCTTAAACATTGAGTGAACGCTCATTGAGCAATTGTATTTGTTTTGCATGAATTTAAGGCGATGTATTTCGCAAGGTGGTGTATTCTGCATGAGAGGCAGTGTATTCTGCAAAAGAAAAGCATCCTAGCTGAAGCTGGTAGATAAAATGACAAAATTTAGGCATTGTAAATGCTGAAGTAGTTTGTGGTAGAAATTAAGGGGGAGTGTTGGAGACTGGAGTTAATTTCTCCACTCCTCATGCATGCAACAGTTAACTATCAGTTAGTTAACAAATAGTTAGTTAAACTGTTAGAGTTGCACTTTGCATGTAAAGACTAAAATTAGTCTTGAGTTTGTTTTTCTAATTATTGTTTGTTTACAAATCTATTTAATAGATCCATGGGGCAGTATTGTAATTGAGCAAGATGAACAAGATCAAGAAAAAGATCAAGAAGATCAAAAGAATCAAGAAGATTGAGAAAAATCTTGTTCCCTGATTGCTGTAGCATTCTGAATGTTTTTTTATCTGTGTGTGTTCTATTTTTCTATTTCTATATGTTTTTATTTTTTGACAAATAATTGGGAAAGAAATGACCCATTATAAAGATGGATCACAAAGATGGTTAGATCAAACATTAGTCAAGAAAAACTCAAGCAAATGCATAAGAACATAACTAGTTAAGCCAACTCACTTAAACAAGGTTTGACAAATGACAATAAAAAAAAAATGAAAGAAAGCATATACACAATACCTTCTCAAGAGCATCCCATCACCCAAATGCAAATCAAACATGATTTTGCCCTTGATGTGGTGCTCAAGTCTTCGTTAATGATGTAAGGCAAAGCTCCTCCATCATATCTTGATCACCAATGAAACTAAGCTCATGATATGAAATCAATAATATGTCTATTAATGAAGCTATCCTATTGCAAATTAATCATAATAAACACTACACACAAATGAGTTGTAAAGAGAATTTTGCATAATAAGTTTACGCAAATGAAACTTATAGTGGTGGTTTTGGCCCTCCTATTTATAAATTTTTAAAATTGATATGAATCAACTATGACCATCCATCTTGAGATCAAGATATGTGGCCATGAATTTATTCAATTTTGTATAATTAATCCATAAATAGCCTCATAAATATTTGGAAGAAAGGGGCAATAAAAAGGTAGAGGAGGCCTTAAACGTGATATTTGTTGCATTTATGGCTTATAGATGCCACCCCACAAATGATGCAGATATTAAGAATCAAATTTCAATTAAAAGATATTCAATAACTTTTATGGATTTTTCACTTAAGCTCTTAATTCAGATTTATTTGCCTAAGTGAGATTAATAAATATTTATGCAATTCTTTGGAAATTAGTTGCACAACATTAATCAAACTAGTCATAAAGTCATATTTCTAGGTCATAATTTGACTGGAGTGAAACTAGAAGGCGATGTTAGTTGTGTACGGACTAATATCCCATTTAAGACATTGTCAACACAAAATAACACATGCACATGTCATGTGTTACCGAATTAGAGGAAGAGACTGGTCTAGAAAACCAAAATACATTTTCATCATTTTGACTCAAAATGATTTTATAAAAAATTAATAATCACATAAAATACATTGCCCCGTTTAGGGATACATTAGCCTAAATCAACACTTGTAAATGACAAGCTCAAACCATTTAGTGTGTTTAAGTGACTTTGGTCCAAATTATGTATTTGTCATAAATTTTGAGTAAGATTTCCAATTTCAACGCAATGGTGTTAGGAATTGAATGTCTACATTTTGCCCCTATTTGAGAAGGTGTATCGAGACATTCAGCGAAGCAACATATTTTCAAAGAAAAGAGTTGTCAAGAAGAAGTTGGAAAGAAATGACCCATGATAAAAATGTAGATATGGATTACAAAAATGGTTAGATCAAGCATTAGTCAAGAAAAACTCAAGTAAATGCATAAGAACAAAACTAGCTAAGCCAAATCACTCAAATGAGGTTTGACAAATGACAATAAATAACAAATGAAAGAAATCACATACACAATACCTTCCCAAGAGCATCCCATCACCCAAATGCAACTCAAAGCGTGATTTTCCCTTTGATTTGGTGCTGCTCAAGTCTTCGTCAATGATGTAATGAAAATCTCCTCCATCATCTCTTGATCACCAATGAAACTAGGCTCATGATATGAAATCAATGTTATGCCTATCAATGAAGCTATCATATTTCAAATTAAGCATAATAAACACCACACACAAATGAGTTGTGGAGAGAATTTTGCATAATAAGTTTACACAAATGAAGCTTTAAATAGTGGTCTTGTCCCTCATATTTATAGATTTATAGAATTGGTATGACTCAATCATGATCATCCATCTTGAGATCAAGATGTGTGGCTATGAATTAATTCAATTTTGTATAATTAATACATAAATAGCCTCATAAATATTTGGAAGGAAGGGGCAATAAAGAGGCATGAGAGGCCTTAAACTTGATATTTGTTACATTTATGGCTTATAAATGTCAACCCACAAATGATGCATATATTAAGAATAAATTTCCAATTAAAAGATAATAACTTCTATGGATTTTCTACTTAAGCTCTTAATTCGGATTTATTTGCCTAAGTGAGATTAATCAATATTTATGCAATTCTTCGGAATTTGGTTGCACATCATTAATCAAACTAATCATAAAGTCATATTTTTGGGTTGTAATTTGACTAAAGTGGAATTAGAAGGTGATGTTAGTTGTATACGAACCAATATCCCATTTAGGATGTTGTCGACATAAAATAACACATGCACATGTCATGTCATTTTGAATTAGAAAAAAAGACTGATTTAGAGTACCAAAATGCATTTTCATTATTTTGACTCAAAATATTTTTATGAAAAATTAATAATCACATAAAATGCATTGCCCTATTTAAGGATACATTAGCCTAAATCAACACTTGTAAATGACAAGCTCGAACCATTTAGTGTGTTTAAATGATTTTGGTCTAAATTGTGCATTTGTCACAAATTTCGAGTAAGATTACCAATTTCAACATAATGGTGTTAGAAATTGGATGTCTACATTTTATCCCTATTTGAGAAGGCATAGTGAGACATTCAATGAAGCAACATATTTTCAAATAAAAGAGTTGTCAAAAAGAAGTTGAAAGGAAATGACCCATGATAAAGATGTAGAGATGGATTACAAAGATGGTTAGATTAAACATTAATCAATAAAAACTCAAGCAAATGCATAAGAACATAACCAATTAAGACAACTCACTTAAATGGGGTTTGGAAAATAAAAATAAATAGCAAATGAAAGAAAACACATACACAATACCTTCTCAAGAGCATCCCATCACCCAAATGCGGCTCAAAGCACGATTTTTCCCTTGATTTGGTGCTCAAGTCTTCATCAATGATGTAAGACAAAGCCCCTACATCATCTCTTACTCACCAATGAAACTAGGCTCATGATATGAAATCAATGTTATGCTTATCAATGAAGCTATCCTATTGCAAATTAAGCATAATAAACACCACACACAAATGTGTTGTGGAGAGAGTTATGCATATTATGTTTACACAAATGAAGCTTAAAAATGGTGGTCTTGGCCCTCTTAGTTATATATTTTTAGAATTGTTCTGAATTAATCATGACCATCCATCTTGAGATCAAGATATGTGGCTATGAATTAATCTAATTTTGTATAATTAATCCATAAATACTCTCATAAATATTTAGAAGGAAGGGGCATTAAAGAGGCATGGAAGGCCTTAAACCTAATATTTGTTGTATTTATAGCTTATGGATGCTAACCCACAAATAATGTCATTTGATGATGCAGATATTAATAATCAATTTCTAATTAAAAGATATTCAATAACTTCCATAGATTTTCCACTTAAGTACTTAATTTGAATTTATTTGCCTAAGTGAGATTAATTAATATTTATGTAATTCTTTGAAAATTGGTTACACATCATTAATCAAACTAGTCATAAAGTCATATTACTAGGTCATCATTTGATTAGAGATGAATTATAAGGTGATATTAGTTGCATATAAACCAATATCCCATTTAGGATGTTATCGACACAAAATAACACATGCACGTGTCGTGTGCTTCTAAATTATAAGATAATAGTGATTTAAAGCACCAAAATGCATTTTCATCATTTTGACTCGAAATGATTTTATGAAAAGTTAATAACCACATAAAATGTGTTGCCCCATTTAGAGATACATTAGCCTAAATTAACGTTTGTAAATGACAAGCTCGAACCATTAGCGTGTTTAAGTGATTTTGGCCCAAATTATGCATTTTCATAGATTTGGAGTAAGATTGCCAATTTTAACACAATGGTGTTAGGAATTGGATGTCTACACTTTGATTTTACAAATTATATTTCATTATAGGTAAATTATATTACCCTTCCTTACAATCTCCTTTTAATAAAAAAATAAAAAATAAATAAATAAATAAAATAAAATTTTATTAATTTTTTAAAATAAATTTTAAATAAAAAACAAGATTTTGTTATGTTTGGGAGATCAATTGAAGACCAATCTCCTACTTGAACGCCTTATGAAAAGGCTTATAACCGGTCGTGCTATCGATCCTGATGAATGTGAGCTAAGCTTGAAGGGGTTGTCATGGTTAGATTGGGCTTAGGGTGATTAGGCTAAGACAAAGTTAATATATGAGGTGCCAAACTCGAGTAAAGTTCAAGTCAGATCCATCAAGACATAATTAACTCAAGTTAGGATGA
This sequence comes from Torreya grandis, assembly GCA_037957365.1. Classification (NCBI taxonomy): domain Eukaryota; kingdom Viridiplantae; phylum Streptophyta; class Pinopsida; order Cupressales; family Taxaceae; genus Torreya; species Torreya grandis. Next base: position 2,107,173 of record JARHVA010002948.1, read on the forward strand.
GCTTAATATGTGCATTCAATGCGAGTTAGAGACCGATATAGGGAGGTTGTGCAATGCAATGTGCCAATCCAAAATAAACACTAAGAATTTGAGCTCAAGGTGATTTTAAAGGAGGATGTGTCAAGATCATGAGGTGAGTCCATAAAGCAAATAAAAATGCTAAGTTTGGGAACAGTGTCAAAGTTTGAAACTCGTTGTATGGAGCTGAGTCAATGTGAGCTCTTTGATGTAGGAGTTTAGATTGAAGTAAGGTTGCTTTTAAGAGATCAAAGTTGCATTGTAGGTGGTAATAGAGTGAGTAGCTTTGGATATCTATTTTAAAGAGAGTTTTTCATATTTGGGAGGATTTGATTGGGATGAGACGCTAAGAAGGGATCTGGCCAGGTTTGCGAGATGACGAAAGCCAAGAGAGATTGTTGATTTCATCCAATGTAGGAGTTCCTAAATGTTAGAAAGTTGGTAAACATTGAGTTTCCTCTAATTTAATCTAAATGCAGAGGTTTGTAACATAAAATCTTTAAACCATAATTGATACATGTCAATTATATCAAAACAAGGGGTTAACATCTTTGATTGGTTATTTTCTATTGTCCAGGGTAGACAAGGACATCATGAGAGTTGATTTCATTACGACAGGGGTCCACGTCTCATGTGCAACTCAGACAATTACATCATGCTTAAGAACATTAAAAAACATTATACTCAAACCCTTGAAAGAAAAGGAAAGGCCATACAAAACATGCAAAGAGTGAAATATTTCAAGGTGAGATGAGCCACAATGGTGAGGGGCAATGACAAGGTATTTTAATTATATCATACACCAAGGGGCCCATATTGAACACTAGACCCAGATTTAGGCCAACTTTTGGATTTACATGACCATTGGCCATCGCAAAGGGGTTTGTAGCTTTCAAGGTGGTGGTATCTTTGATTGTTCATTTTTTAATGTCAAATGTGGAAGAGGTGATTTGATTGATATAAGGCTCCACATCTTATGTGTAGGTTAAATCAAAGATACAATGTCATTGATGTGGGGACAAGACATTGAGAACATAGAGCCTATCTTGTAGCTTCCATTTATTCATGCTACAAATTGTAAATTGATAAGCATGACATGTCACTGGACTTTGAGTGTGTATCTTCCCAAGGTTTAACTTAAAATATTTTACCATTTCCATGTTTTGTATAGCCTTCCCCTTCCCCACCATTTCACCATTGCTCAAGTTCACTATAGAACAAAACGTCTCCTCTCTGTACAACACATTGCCATACTATATGAAGGAACACATAACCTCATTTGGCACTGTCATAGGGTAATTGATGACAAATGCCTATCAATATGGCATGGGATATAACCATATATAAAGCACAAGTAATGACTCTCGATAAAGTAACAATAAATATTAGTAACATTGATCATCAAGGGTCAGCCTTCACTGTCGTATCAAGACTATGCTCATTGTATGACTTGTATATCAACCCTTCATTTACATTTGACTACTATGTAAGAATGAAGGATAATATATATGTAAATCTTATAAGAGCAGATAAAGCAAGTCTTGTAATACCCCTTCCACAACTTTTACAACAAATGTATCTTTTCTCAATAAACACATAAAAACATATTTTACAAATTTTGTTTCACTCTTTACTACTCTCGACTTGCTTTACACTCATAAGCACTTAATAACAAAGTAATGGAAATAAGAAAGACTATATAAAACATAAAAGCAATAAAATATTTTATAGTACGTTAAATGATAATAATATATAATACCATATTAATTATACAATAATATTATATATAATAATATAATATAATCTATTTTGATATTTATGCTAGTTTTATTACATTTTGACTTGCCTGGAATGATATATATTGGTGTACTTCACATAGATTTATCTAAGATATGTATGTTAGTTTTATTTTTTAATTTAATCATGTCTATTTTGAAATAATCAAATTATTTTATTTTATATTATCGTCTTTTAAACAATTAAATGTTAACATTCTCACACCATTACAACTCTCAACCTTCCAACGAATACCATTATAGGAACACCTATCCGTGTAATTAGTTGTGATTGTCTATATATTATTTATTTATTGATTATCATGTAATGGTATTTTTTATAATAATTTATTTTTAAATTTTTATTGTTAATCACATATAACTTACTTATTTTTATAATTTAATTGTTATGATTATTTATAAATATGATATGGTAAAATCTATAAATTTATAAATTAGTTATGATTATCTATTATTTATTTATTTATTATTATGTGATGATATTTTTATGATAATTTATTATTAAAATTTAATATTCATGATTATTTATAAATATGATGCCATAAAATCTATATATTATCTATAAATTAATTATGATTATTTGTTTATTTATTATGATGTGATAATATTTTTTTATGATAATTTATTTTTACAATTCATTGTTATGATACGATTATTTATAAATATGATATGGTAAAATTTATATATTACCTATAAATTAATTATGATTATTTATAATTATCTGTATATTATCTATTTATTTATCATGATGTAATATTTGTTATGATAATTTATTTTTACAATTTCATAGTTATGATTATTAATAAATATGATGTGACAATAAACATGATGTGGTAATAAGATTATTTATTTATTAATCATGATATTGTCGTACAATGAAATCAATCAAGTGGAAATCAATTTCACAAGGGAAGTTCAATAAAAATAATGATAAAAAAAGTAATCTTTAAAACATTAAATGTAAAAATTTTATATGTTTTTGATTAATTAAGGCGGCAAACCAGGGGCCGAACCCTATACAGTCAAAAAAGACAGGTATGTTGGCAAACAAAAGATGCCAGCACCGAACCAATGGCACAGCCGAGAAATAAAGTCAAAAGTAAAACAAAACACTGGAAAGACCTGAGTCAGAAAAGACGAAACTACAAAACTATAGAATTAACAAGATCATTAAGATTCTCAATGTCTGTATTGTCAGCATTCCCTGGATTACCCACCGCTTCCATGATTCGCAATGGTCTTCTCCACGTGGACCGCCTTCGAAAGCTATCTTTGTCATCAATGTGCATCATTCATGCTCCGTCATCTCCTTCTAAATGATCTCTCTAATGTTTGGGGGTATATGAGCCCCTTGTCGCCATACCCTCCATCCTAAGAATAGTTGACCAAGGTTAGCACAAGCATCAGCGACCCTGTTACCTTCTCTGTAGGTGTGGGTAATCTCAACTTTGAAAAACTTTTGTAAAAGAAACTTGATGTCCGTAATGATGTCTTTTAGATGGATACCAATGTTAGATGCTTTATTAATAGCATCTATGATCAACTTAGAATCTCCCTGAATATTCAAATTTCTAATTCCTAGGGATATAGCTAACTTTAATCCCCAAAGTAAGGCCATAGCTTCAGCATAGTTATTGCTCTGGTAACCCATGCCACCAGCATAGACAGCAGACATCCCTCCTTTTTCATTTCTTATTATTCCTCCTCCACTTGCTTTACCACTCAACTTGGATGCCCCATCAAAATTGAGTTTCATCCAATTGGGTTTAGGTGGTATCCATTTAGATAGAAGTCTCCGAAGAATTTTGGAATTATCATGCCCAGGGATAAGGTTTAAAACCTTCCATTTGGCAGCAATTTGACTTTCAAATTCAGATAGGGGTTTCTCCGCAACACTAATATGAGTTGTTGTAACACTTTCCAAGATGGTCCTAGCAAAGGAGTTAAACACTTGAGTAGCATTTCTAGCAGTGTCCCTGAAAATTCTATGATTTGGCTCTTTCCATAAAGTCCAGCTCAAGCATGGAAGAGCTTGCTTCCATAGTTCCTTAATCCAGGGATGTGTGAAGGTTGAGTTCCAGCTGAGAATTACTTCTTTAAGGTCAAATTTGCAAACCCATTCAATGCCAAAGTTGTTAAGTATTTTGCCCCATAAATCTCGAGTAAACTCACAGTGTATGAATAGGTGTGAAACTGATTCCTCTCTTGAACCACACAGAAAACATTTGTTGACCAAAGTAAACCCCCTCTTTTGAAGGTTGTCCTGAGTAAGGATTTTGTTATGGGCAGCAACCCACCAAAACAAGTTAATCTTTGGAATGAGTTTATGATTCCAAACCTTTTTTCATACCTCCTTATTTTGAGCTTTAGGTGTAAGTAGATGATAGGCAGATTTGACAGAGAACGATCCATTCTTATCTGACCACCAGTATTGTTCATCCTCCCGAGGGAAGAGTGGGATTCTAATCTCCTGAACACATTGTTGGATCTCCCGAATTCTTGGGGTAAGCTCAGGCCTATGCACACAACAATCCAAAAGGTTTTTTCGGCTCCTTATCCCATTGTTATTTTCCATATAATCACTAACCCTATCACCAAAGAACTGAGTAGTCAGGGCTATAATTTCTCCATAGTTTCCTTGGGAGATGAGAGGCTTGTCCCCAAACCAATTATCCTCCCAGAATTTAATCTGCTGGCCATTTCCAAGCTTCCACCTAATTCCCTATTTGAGAAGACTTCTACTTTTTAGCATTTTATTCCATATCACAGACCCCTGGGGTAATCCTGCCTATTGAAGAAAGTTGGAATCATCAATGCTATGCATGCATTTGGCATACATTATTTCCCCCCACTCACTGTTGTTGTGAATCAGATTCCAACTAGCTTTTGAGAGGAGGGTTTTATTCATATTCCTAATGGATCTTATATTAAGTCCACCATGAGATTTTGGGAGACACACTTTTTCCCATCCGACTAAAGACATTCTCTGTTTGTCTTCCACTCTTGTCCATAAAAATTTCCTTTGGATATGTTCCAACTTTTCAGCAAAATACGTAGGAATTTTACAAAGAGACATGAAGTAAGTAGGAATACCTTGCAAGGATGTCCGAAGAAGTTACAGCTTACCCGCACTACTGAGTAGTTTTCCTTTCCACCCAAGAAGTTTCCTCTGTGTACATTCCACAATACCATTCCAAAAACCTGAAGATACCTCTTTGACCAAGAGTGGGAGACTTAGGTAGGTAGCTGGTAGGCCAGCCTCAGCACAATCTAAGATATCAATGATTATATGCCTAAGTTCATTGGGAGTGTTGAAGAAGTACACATTGCTTTTTTGGAAATTTATTCTTTGTCCCGAGTCTCTGGGATAATCATTAAGTATATTCTTTCATCTTCTAGCTTCGATCACTGATGAGATACCAAATAAGATGGTATCATCCACAAACTGTTGTATAACCATATGATGAAGGGAAGAGGTGTTGGGATATGAATACCGGAAGCACACAATTGATTACCAAATACAAGCAACTTAATATGCAGAATTAACCAGAATCAACAAGTAACTAGAATCCAAAAATAACACATGATATGAGAGACAATACACAACTTGTATTAAAACTCTTGCAGAAAAGAATACAATAAAGAAGATGCCACTTCTTCTCCACCACCTCTTCAGAGGCTTCCCACACCTCAAGTGAACAATAATTCTCTCCTCAAAGCTCTCTCCCTTAGGTCCCAACACCCAACTCAAACAGTGAGTTGGTGTTCACCTTATACCTGTGCTCCACGCACTCCACAAGTACACAAACGTACTTCAAGTAGATCTCCCCTGAACCTGAAACAACCTGCACCTCAATAGACCTTACTTATGGAAGGATCTTCCTTGCCTTCCTCTCTTGCTCTATCTGAGTACACACTGTACTCCAAGTAGATCCTGCCTGATTCTACTCCCTGTTGTGTTGCTGTCCTATCTGATTTTACACGCCTGCAAATCAACCTGATGACCAAGATCATACATACATGAAGAACCCTGCTGATTCTCCAATCCAACACCCATACTTAGTACTGTGGCACTAGGAAGAACACACCATTGCTCACCTCACACACAGAAGGAGCTTATAATATTGCTCTCTTACTCTCTATCACAAGTTTACAATACAATCCATGAGTCTATTATATAGATCTCATCCAAACAATAATTAGACACTTAATTACAATAATTAGATCCGCAACTCTCAGTCTAAAATTATCTCTAAACATGCGAACACTTGGTTCATCAACTAACTGCCCGTAATATACTTGCAGTCGAACCACACAGGTGACCGACGTCGGTCCCTGTCTGCCTGGGGGTCGCCAATGCCGGCCAACTACTGACCGACGTCGATTGCTTCCTGTCTCTACCCTGCCGACATCGGTTGGCCTGACCGACGCCGATGACAGTAACACTCAGCAACCTTCTGAAACCTCCTCCTCTGTTTGCATCAGTGAAGCTTTTAGCTCCACAACCTAACAAGAGGCAGGTTTGATGCCTACTAGCTTTTTTGAAACTATATTAGCTTGTATGTATCTTTCCAGTGCCTCAGCCATGATGATGAATAGGTATGGGGAGAGAGGGTCTCCCTGATGAATTCCTCTCGAAGAGGAGAAAAACCCTCTAGGAACACCATTAACTAGCACTGAGAATTTAGCATAAGAGACCGCATTCCATAATAAGTAAGACAATTTATCATTAAACCCATATTTTCTAATCACTTGGAATAGAAAAGTCCATGAGACTCTATCATAAGCTTTGGATATATCAAGCTTGAGGGCCATCCCAGGGATTCTACTCTTATCCATGGAGTGGATAGTCTCATGTGTGGTGATCACAGCATCAAGAATCTGTCTACCCGAGATGAAGCCTTTTTGATCAGGAGAAATAATTTTGTCAAGCAATGGTTGAATTCTCAAAACTAGCAGTTTAGTACATATCTTATACACAGTGTTGCATAAGCTAATGGGTCTAAAATTAGCAAGGTGCAAAGGTTGAGATTTTTTAGGAACAAGTACAATGAAGGTATTATTGACTTGTTTCAAAAGTTTTCCAAATCTAAAAAAATCACGAACTGCAGTCGTCAGGTCTGCTCCAACTATCTCCCAATATTCCTGAAAGAATATAGGAGGAAAGCCATCAGGACCCGGGGCTTTAAAAGTGCCCATGGAGAATAAAACAACATGTACTTCTTCATCAGATACATGCTTTAACATTTCTAGATTGTCTTCTTCTGTTATAAAACAGGGGATTTTATCAATGAATTGACTCATAGATCTATCAATTCTATCATTATTGTTTTCTTCCGTAAGCAGATTTTGAAAGAACACCCTGGCTTGCTCCCCTATTTTGTTATCCTCAGTAATAATGTCTCCATTATCCAAGACAAACTTAGTTATTGAGTTGGCTTTTCTATGTTTCATAGCTGAGAGATGGAAAAAAATAGTGTTCCTATCACCCTTTTTGAGCCATTGAACACGAGATTTTGTTTCTAGAAAACCTCTTCCCTTTCCATCAGATTATTCCATTCTAAAGACAGATTGTTCTCTTCTTCTAAGGTGCTCTCAAAGTCATCCCCTTGATCAATCAGTTGTTGAATGGCCTTGATTTTTCCCATTATATTTTTCTTCTGTTGGAAAACCTGCCCAAAACTGTATCTATTCGAGCCATAAACTTCTTGTTTTAAGTGATGGAGTTTCTTGACTATTCTAAACATGGGAGTACCTTAAATGGGAACATTCCACCATTGCGCCACCATTTGTCTAAAATCTTTGTGTTTAATCCACATAGCTTCAAAATAGAATGGAAGAGGTATGTGATGTCCCTGATTTCTCTAATTGAGGATAATCGGGCAGTGGTCGGACATGGTTTTGGGTAGAGCCTGCGCCTGCATATTCTGATAAGCATTCAAGTTGCTTGATATCAGAAATCTATCTAAATTAACTTGAATCATTTGATCTCCTCTTCTTTTATTGGTCCAAGTAAAATTTGGTTCTGCAGCTCTATGTCCAATAATCCCCAATCATTGATGAATTCAGCAAAGTCGAACATGTTGTCCGAGTAATCAATAATTCCACCCTATTTTTCAGAAGGGTATAAAGGTGTGTTAAAATCTCTAGCTAACATCCATTTAGAATTTTGAGGGTTATTCCTGTAGCTACTCAGATCTATCCATAATTTCTGTCTCAAAGCTCTGTTATTTGGTGCATAAACATTTACCAACGTCCAGTTCAAGAAATTCATGGAAAAATTAGTAATCAAAAAGTGATTATGATGGGCCATAAGAGATCCTTGGATTTTAACACTATTCCACATAGTGACAATCCCTCCTGAAGCCCCTTCAATAGGACTAATACAAAAAGCCACCTTGATTTCTTGGAGTAATAGAATATCAAGTTTATTATCTAAAATGCAGTTTTTAATCTCAAACTGCTTTGAGGGACTATTAAAGCCCCTCAAATTCCATGATAATATTCTCATTTAGAGAGTTTGGAGGGTTGGGACTCTAGTGTTTTCTATTTTCCACTAGCAATCTCTCTTTGTCTTGTTTCCCTTAAGGTTGGCCTCCCTTATTTGGGCTCAGTACCAACATTTGCATATTTTTTACCTTTTTGGATCTTTTTCTTTGGGGTAACCCATTCTTCTTGTTCATTGCTGCCATCTTGTCCTACTACCCTTGTTGCCAAGTAGTTTCCTACTTGGCCTCCATTTTCTAGATCACGAAAAAAGTTTGTATTTGACTATGGATCTGGTACTCATTGAGTGTGACTATCAGGTGTTACTTCTTCCTGTCCAATCCTTGAAACTATGTCATCTTCATTGACTTCCTTTAGCAAAAGGTCCCCTCCTGCCCCTTCCTTAAACGTATTAGTTTGTTTTTCTAATATATTCTCCTTTGGGACCTCTTTTCCCTCACTATTGATGTTATCCTCCTTTCTCTCCTCCTCCTCTCCTTCTATAGCCTTCTGACTATCATCTAATCCTATACTTTTCTTTGGGACAAATTTACCTTCACTGCTAGGGGTAGCCTCCTTTCCCTTCCCCTCCTCTCCTTTTCCTGTATTGTCAAGAATTTCCACATTATTCTCTATTTCCTGCTTGCTGTTCACTTGTTCCTCCTCTATATTATGGGAATCCTCTTTTATCCCCCTTTGCTTCACTTTGCATTGTGTCATTAGATGTCCCTTCCTCTTACATATTTGACAGAAAGTAGTAGCATTCTCATAAGTAATTGGCTGAGTCCAGGTTTCATATTTAGAGTTAAGCTCAATAGACGTAGGGAGAGTCTTATTTATTTCAACATTAACACAAAGTCTAGCAAACACACATCTGGACTTAGTTATGGTTATATGATCTAAGGTGACATATTGACCAATATAATTGCCAATGGCTGTGAAGATTTTTTCATCCCAAAATTCCAAAGGGAATCCTGGTAATCTTACCCAAGCAGGTGTTGTCTTATTGAGGTCCGAGTTAGGATCAAAACCTGGTTTCCATAGGCATAAGGCTAGAGAATGTGGTCCAAACAGCCAGGGACCTCCAACAAAGGTAGCGATCATGTCCTCCCTATTCGTAAATCTAAAGAGGAATAGACCTCTAGCCATGGCTGTGATTGAAACACTACCTTTGACTTTCCACCTAGACATAATCCATATCCTAAGCATTTTGATATTAAGACAAATAAAAAAACTTACCAATCAGCGTAAGGTCCATGGATGCCACTATTTCCTCCACCAAATCATCTGGGATACTCAATGCCTTGCCCTCTGAGAGAACAGGGAGGCTCGACATGCCTTTCTATGGACACGTCTTTTCACCTAAGAGTGCCTTCTTCCATCCATTGGATGGACTATCCCCTAATAGATTCTTGGACAGATCCCTAGAGGTACTGCTACCCGCAGTGACCTCCATTGGATCCGTGGTCCCGCCTGTCGCACTCAAGGGGCCCAACTAGGTGGGAAAAAACTAGTTTCAAATATTGTCCACTTCGAGTCACCAGAATGTTGACAAATCTTCCATGAGTCAGATTTTTTGCCACTTGGAAAGTTCTCGTCTCTAGCCAAGGAAGGAAGAATGCATTGTTTTCCTTTTTTACAAAAAAAAGTTTATATGTTATTTGCACAATGGAATGATAATTTAATTTATTCTATTTTTTTAATTCTTCTTTAATTTTTATTTCACTCGTTGAAATAATTAAATTCTTTTATTTTATTAGATTTTAAATAATTAAATCACACCATTACAGCGCCCAACCTTCCCCAAATATTATTGTAGGAACACCTATTGATGTAAATATTATATAATATATAAATAATATAATAATATAAATTGTATATATAATATTATATATATATGTTAATATATAGCATAATAAAATAATATGTAATTTAATTTGTAATATACAATAGTAATATATTATTATATTATAATATATAAAAACATAGTACATATTATTATAGTATATATTATTAGTATATGTCATAATTTTATATTATATATAATATAAAAACATATTATTATTATTATAAATAATATATAACATTAATTTTTTTTATATATATATATATATATATAGTTAAAAATAGTATTATGTTTGTACAATTAAAAAAACACAATTTTTTATTTTGGCATTACATATAGGGAAATCTAATTTCATTACTGAAACTTTCATATAATTCGTTATCAATACATAATAACATCATGAAAATCAAATCTCAGAAGTAAATATAAGTATTAACAAATAAAATACTATATGTAATCTACCTGGTAAGCACGACTTCCTCTCCCCCTACTCTATTGGAAAATCAGTTATGTTTTCATGTTTCGAACAACACATTTTTCCTAATAAATATCACTTCTTTCTCATCATAAGAGGTTTGGATGGATATTTTTCCTTTCATGTGGAAATTAGGATTAACCCTTAAAATTTGATCAAATGTGTGTTGATTGTAGCAGGAAGATTATTGTGTTGTGTATATCTTTCGCTTATGAATTTACCCATTTGAATTTATAGGGTAAATTGCAAAACAATAAAAGGAAGGTTACCCTTTGATACGTATCCTCTCAATAATATACTTTTGTTCCCTAATTTACTAGCTATCTTTACATTCTTGGATGGAGCCATCTTTTTTTATTTCGATTCATTAAAAACAAATCATCTCAATAATGCCCTTTTGATTTGATGTTGTTGTTTCGATTAATTGAAAATAAAAGGCTTTTTATAGGCTTTTCCTATGACTTTTGGTGTGTTGTATGACTTAAATAAAAAATCTTGTGGAGATAAATCCTCTTCTTTGGGTGTTCAACTTGGGTGAATGGACAAACAATGAAGCTCAGAAAGAGAAGAACCAAGCAATGGATTATCTCAAAGAAGCATACGAAGCATGGAAAGAAGCTAAATCATCATATGGAGAACAAACCTCGCATTTGACTATTCAAAACTCCAAAATCAAGGATCCTATTATCCCAACTAACCCAAAAAATATTTGTAGAATTGCAAAGGGCTTAGATTTTGGATCATAATCACTATTTCATCGAAGAACATGGAATATTGTTCCCTTGTTGATATTGCACAATGATGATGGAACTAGATTACAAAAATAACATAAACCAAAACAATGAATGATGATAAGACAATTGTAATTGAAACTTGTTATTGAAAAAAATGAAGTAGCATTCAAACTTGTAACCTCCCTATCAAGACCTCATTATCAAGAGTACAAGTTCTTCGCCATTAAGCTAACTCAAGAGTATTTGGAGGATGATAGGACATTCTCACAGTTAGCCTATTTGTGAATTTTCCTAACCTTGATGTTTTCATTGAGAATGGGAAATGGCTTTTGTCTTTATACATTCAATAATTTAGTTGGAATATTTTGGTAATACAATGTTGATTATTTTGGAATCAAGGAAACCTATAGTAGATTTTGTGTGTCTTGTTCATCTTTATCTATTGATCCTCGAGACCAGAGTTAAAACATTTATATATGATATGTAGGCCTTGTCCATGTTATTGATAATATTTCAAAATTTATTATATTAGTTGTATTTCATTTTTCTTTTTCGAATCTCGCTAAAAAACCCTTGACATAACTCAAGAAGTCATTTGTGAGTTCAAAGTGTGTTTCCATGTAGAAAAATTAAATTATTTGAAAAGGAATGGAAACTTTTATAGCAAAGTATTCTTATTTCTATCCCAAATTGCCTTCAACTCGGCAATTCCCCAAATTGATGTAAAACTGGCTTTTAACACAAACATGTTTTGATGTGTATTGAAGTTTGAAAGTAAGATTTTATGGCAATGATATGGATTTTATGGGCAATGAAATTTATTAAGGGTTTCAATGTTTTGGATTCCAATTTTAGTGGTTCCAAATTTTTATGGTTTCAATTTTTATGATTCAAGATTTACAATGATCATTGGTTCCTAGTTTTTTTTGTTTTAATAATACATTTTATCACTACATTAATTATCTTATAATTAAATATTGAAAATAACTTTTAAATTTAACATACCACATGAAGTTTCATTTTATATAAATCAATTAAACAAAGTAATGCTTCATGTTATACTAATAAATAAAACAAAACCATAAGCCATTTGTGTTATGTTTAAAACAATTGCATATATCAATTTATATATATCTTGCCATCAAGTTTATTTTTACATATTTTTCAAGGAATCTAAAGTAACTATTGAATACCCATCTGAATGAAAAAAAAATAGTAATATTCCAATCGTATGGATTATGTTTCTTAAGCTTGTTTTCATCACTGATTCATTGATGTGGGAAATCAACTCACATCAAATCCACCAAAGTTGAGTGATCTCATTCATATTACTTGTTCATTGATGGTAACAATCAATCCACATCATATCCAATACAATTGATAACTCTCATTCATATTAATGGGGTTTAAAGAAAGCTAATCCATCTCAATAGATGCAACGCTCTATTGAGAAAACAATAAACATAGTACCCATCAATAATACTTGCACCCAAATGTCATAACATTGACTAGGAGATACTTAAAAGATAAATTGACATCATCCATACAAAACAATATAAGTAGATTACTAATCTCTAATATGAACCAGATATAAAAATAGGAAAGTGTGAATTGGGTTATACATTCAATTCAAACATTAATCTACCACAAAATCTATTAAAAGACTTTAATGCTTCCATGGCATCGAGGTGGGGATATAAGAAAGTTATAATTACAGACACAAATTGGTGTATTCCCAATACCACACATCATCATTTTATGCCTTTATACATTGAAGTGTGACCTTCTTCCTCATGTATAAAATAAAGGGAAAACTTCTACATGTAGAAAATAAAGGGAAAAAATAACTTGCACATTCCATTGTCGAAAGGCCTTAAAGATAGAATTTTAGATCAACTACTCATACTTGATCACTGCCTCCGTGCATGCACATTTGGCCTTGATTTTAAGTGATAGAACCTCTGCTTTAGGTTTAACCTCATCTGTAGTATCAAGGCAATCATTGCTAATTACATAAAGCTGCAGTGAATGACAATATTTAGCTTCACCATTAAATGCATGAAAATTCATTTAAACTAAATAACAAGAAACCACACCTCAAACTTGTTTATTGCATGTCTGCTTAGAACATTTCATGGGTTGAGTAAATGAGTCCACAAAGTTTTCAAAAACACAACTCGAGTAATAATTTGTGTAATAAATAAATAATGTCACATACTAAAAAGATCTCTCAAACACTTTGCATGTAAAATAAACAAAATGCATTTTTCATGGTCAAAACAAACATATGACAATACAAGTCCTCATACTAAAAGACACCCATCTCTTTCTAAAATTTCTCATTGGGGTCATCTATAAAATGGAGCCACTATTGAAGGAAGAGAGGCCAAAAGAAGTAATTTGTAAAAGGTTCTTACTGGGACACTTAGGATCTGACTTCTTCATATTCCTATTGAAGCTCGTCATATTTGTTTCCTAAATTAATAGAACCTCTGCATTCATCACACATTTATCTTTCAAGAATTCTACAAATTATAAATAATATAGTACTGAGAAATCTTACGGGATAAAGTAAAATTCAAATGATATAGTGACATGTTTCATATAAAGATACTATGTCCGAAGTAATTTATGTCATAAACAAGCAAGTACTGATAAGTCTTGCATGATACATGAAGTAGAAATCACATGAAGAACTAGTGTATTACATATTGAGACATTATGGCCAAACTATTTCACTCACATTGTAATATTTTAACAAACAAGCACCTTAAAGGTTTTTGAGCTTGGCTTTGTGTCTTTCAATTCTATTTCACTGAAAAGCATCAGTGCCACCTTGTGAATACTAGATTCCACAAATCTAAGTCTGAACAGGGCATTTCATGAAAGAGTTCAAGGTCCTCATCAACAAGCCCTTTATGTATGAATCCAACAAGTGTGGAATTCCATGAAACCACCTCTTTGAAACATTTCCTGAAAGAGTTTCATCGATTTATCAACAAGCCCCTTTTGTTCAAATCATGTTGTCATTGCATTTCATGGGATAACATTTGATTGAGTCATTTCCTTAAACAGTTTAAAAGTCTCATCACCTTACCATTCTATGAAAACCCTAAAATCATTGCATCCATGTCACCACATATTGATGAGGTATTTGTTATAAGAGATCCAAAGCCTCATGAACAACCCTATTGTGCAAATATCTTGCAATTATGGTTGACCACAAAATAACATTTGGTTGACGCATTTCATCAAGTAACTTTGGCATGCTTTCTCTATATTTCCACATTTTACATACATGTCCATCAAGACATTGGACAACACTAAACAATAACCACAATAAATAAAATCGATAACTATAATCTCTTGTTTGCTTAGTGTGTGCCCTTTTCTACTACAGTCAAATTGATGCATATAATAGTTCCACATTTATATATAATAGAAAGAAAAGAAAAAAAAACCATTTAAAGTTTTTCACTTTCTAACTTTTCAACATATGTGCATTCTTGTTCATTGTAAAAGTTTGAAATACTTGTCATATGATATTATTTAAATTTTTATTTTGTCTTAGGCATGCACCTACTGATACATGGAATACATTTCAAAACTATTTGAACTAAGATTACCTTGATATGAAGCCAATGATGGAGAAAAGGATTAGAGGAATATTTTCTTGGATAGGATATCGCACTTTAGGGACTAAAAATGGAGAGAACATCAAATTTATTTCACATGATACAATTTACCTTCCATCCAAGAAAAGCATGACGTTTTTTTAGAATAATTGAATACAATAGAATATGTAACAAAAAAGAAATATATATATATATATATATAACACAAATTGCTAATGATTTAAATTTGTAAGAGAATACTACAAAATATTTTTGTATATCAATGATAGTGAAAGATTTATATTATGTTTATGAATAGAAAAAAGTGTGTAAAGAAGGCCTAACAAATGGTAAAGCACAAAAAATGCCAATCAATGTACAATGAACAAACAAGAACAAAAAAAACTTCTTTCAAAATATGCACCACATCCACATATTTGCTGCTTCAAGGTTTTGTCGAGAATCATAATTGTTGATAGTAAAGAAGACAACAGAAAGGGCACATAGTATATAGATAGTAAAAGGAGGACTGTATCAAGTTTTTTTGATCGCTTACCATGAATTCACTAGTGTTTAATTGCATTTGTGCATAACATGACATGTGAAAAGAAGATATTAATTTGGTCGATTTGTTAAGATTTTTTAGGCATACCCATTCAATGTATCAATAATTTAGTGTACAATTTAAACCATTGCCTAACAATCTGCTAGGGTAATTATAGTTTTAACAATGTTCATCAGTCTAACTGATGTTTTAACAATTGTCATATAATTTTAATAGTTGTCTCAATAGTTATCCAATAATACAATCAACTAGTTGTTAGTATGGGAGATTTATATATACGCATAACATACCACCTGTCCAAACATAATATCTCATACACAGGCGATTCCTTTAAGACATATCTGCCTAACAAGCCACATGTCCCTTTCATGGTTTTGCGATCATTATCTTGCCCAGACCATGTGTTTAAGTTTTCCCACGTTGGCCTTAAGCATAATTAATGATGATTATTCGTAATATATATATATATATATATATATATATATATATATATATATATATATATATATATATATATATATTAGGAAAATTACTTACTTAGATGAAAATCAGGTAGGGCTATGCCCATGAAAATGCCTTCAGAATAAATTATTGTAAATATGACATTGTTCCTAGGATGGTCTATAGTACAACACAATCAACAATTACCCAAGGCCTAAAATATCCCATGTAAATCCAAGTATAAAATATTAATACTATTTGGCATGATGTGACTTTATTTAGGCATTAAAAATGCATGGATAACTTCTATCAAATTTTGGGACCTAATAGCAACAAGGCTAACTTAGTCAACACCATCAGTGTTATTCTTACTGCACAAGTTGATAATAATATTTTATATTTAAATTTGTTAGCCTTAGTAGCTTAGTTGTTGGGAACTTATTAATTATGTAAAGTTGTCGTGTTTGGAAATGCCAAGGATTATGTTCATACAAATGATATAAACATTTGCCAGATATCATGATTAAAATTTCATAGATTCATATTATTTTATTTCAATGATAGACTTTCACAATTATTTTGAAGCGTGGGAAGATTTTATATGATCCAATAATACCATGGTTCATTTAATTTAATTTGTGTGCAGACTCATTATTCAATTGTTTTTATATCTTGTTAATGTGCACCACAATCATATTGTCTATGTCTTTGCTAGCCTCCATTTAAGCTTGACAAAAAAAAAAAAAAATTGAACAAGATGTTGTATAATACCCAAATATCTCTGGTTTTCCTAGTATGCTTGCTTCCCTTGTCTAATATTTTGTCTTCAAAGGATGTTACATGCAATAGAAAGAGTGGCAACATGAATGGAAGAAAGGTTTTCCTCCTATTGGACAAAATAATTCCTCTTCTCTTCAACCCTTTGTATGAAATAATCATATGGACATTCGTACACGGTTCTTTATTTGTATTTAAATACTGTGTAAGCTTATTGGGATCCTATTAAGTAATACACTTGATAGAGATCCAAATGTGGTGCCTTAGCATATTCTCACATTGTCATTAATCTTCCCTCATATTACATGTGACATTCTCAATAACAACAATTATTTACATCAAATTTTCTATAGATTCTATGTAATGGTCTTGTTAGCGACAATGATTTGTAACAAAATATTGCATCGTAGCAGAAAAAGGCATTCAAATTGTTAACTGAAACAAGCACTCCTTTTTGAAGATCATACATCTAAACTAGTACAAAGTCAGGTCCACTATCATAAGATCATTTGAAGAGGGAAGTAGCATACATGCACATCATATTTTATAAAAAATCTCAAGTTTCTTCATTTTCATTCATGTTGATTCTTAGGTCATGCTGCCGTTGTTTAAGGAGGGGGATGTGTTTCAATGAGATCTCAAGTATCTGTCTTATTATAAGTGACAGTGTACATAAAATTGAAAAGAACATTTAGTAAAGGTCTTTTACCTAATAGTGCCATAATAATGAAAAATTGATATTCAATACATTCAAATTCATAAAACATGGAGACATTTTAACTTGTAAAATTTTAAAATATTATATGGGGTTTCAATCATTTTTGTAATCTCATAGGTTTATTACACATATAATGATGCATAAAATAAATGTTTATAGCCTCAATGGTGCCACCACATGTAATTTCCATTCTCTTTAGGCTCATAAAAAGCTTGAAGTGGCATCCCATCCAAAATTATCAAATTTATTGCACCCTCATTTGTATCAAAGAGAGGGAGGCCTCCCCCTAAACCCAACCAAGCTTAGAGGCATTCAATGTAGCGATTTTTTGTTATTTGAGATGTTCATCATCAGAGTGCTTCCTCCCTCCTACATCATTCATATGCCAGGGAGTGCCTAAAGGCACAACTATATATAGATCTGGAGGGAGGTCCAACTATATAGATCAGATCTAGGCAGAGCTATATATATATATATATATATATATATATATATATATATATATATATATATATATATATATATATATATATATATATATATATATATATATATATATAAGAGAGAGAGAGAGAGAGAGGGGGGTGAGGGGAGGGGCTAATTCATAAGTCACCTAAGATAGATTTTAAGTCGTATCATGTATACAATATATGGGATGCATATCCATTTGATCAGATTGGTTCCATATCTATCTATGGCCCACCCCTGACTAGAGAGATGATTAAGTATGAAGTATCTAGTTGATAGTCATTGATTTTATGTGGAATATTATAGATCAACATCATATCATGCTATGATGCAATTTTGTTGTTATTTTTACATGTTGTAGAGTTCATATTTATAAAAAACAAAGAAAATCCAATAATTGTCATGCATGTGAAACAAACAGAGCATGAAAGTTATTCCATTGCAATAGTGTGAGATTCATGAATGATGAATGGCTCATCATACTTCTTATTTTAGTATGTGACACCCCCTATTCTACATTGATTTGCAATGTGACCCATTTTTTATAGTGAGCCCAAATGCTCTAATACCATTGTAATGTCCCTTCTACAAATTAGAGAAATATAATTTTTACTGAAATTTCGTTACAAATACTGAATATAATTCAGATACTAAATAACACATACAATATTAATACTAAGTACACAACTATAATATTTTACTGAAGAATACA
Source organism: Torreya grandis (assembly GCA_037957365.1). Classification (NCBI taxonomy): domain Eukaryota; kingdom Viridiplantae; phylum Streptophyta; class Pinopsida; order Cupressales; family Taxaceae; genus Torreya; species Torreya grandis. The sequence goes on from JARHVA010002948.1 coordinate 2,125,823, forward strand.
TATAAATAGATTAAATAAAGTCTAAAAAACTAATAATAACTTCCAACCAACTGAATTATGAAAATAACTTAATGTATTTGCACAAATTGTGATTCTTAGATGGAATCACCTCAATGGTTAAGAGGCTTTTCATCCTCCAAACCTCAAGTTAATAAGATGGGTTTCATCCTGCAATCTACCATAGAAACTAAGAGGGTTTTTGTCCTCCTAATACATACACTCCAAATGGTTTTCATCATAGGAGAGAAGAAGTTGAACTAAGGCTCAAACTCTAAAAATGGGGGTTTTCATATAACAAATATTGATATTTAAAAATGAGGGAACATGCTAATATATATCATTTACAAAGGAGAGAGAGAAAGAGAGGAATAATGAGGAGAGAGGAAATGTGGCACCACATTTCCATGTGTGCCAAAATGCATATTATTAGGCATGATTTGGCATCATGTGCAAGGGTTAAAAAGAAGGGAATCTAAGGAGACAAAATCAACCACCTCTTTTGTCTTTGTTTCCCACCTTCATATGTTTCCAATATCCACTTCTACATGCTTCCAAATGGCACCTCACTCACACATGTGAAGGGGAATCAATGATAGTAACTTATATCATCTTCCTCCCATGTGCACACATGCTTCCAAAAGACCTTTTGACCTTTGAATATCATGGATCCACCCACAAATTCATCCCATATCTCCCCTTGTCTTCTCTCACCGAAAACAAATACACGTGAATTACTAAAGATAAGAACTTTGCCTCTTAATGGAGTGGGATGCCCCACTCTCTTCAGATGTACTTGAGCTCATGTGAGATCCTCCATGGGCCATGCCACCTTATCCACAAGCCACATCATATGCTACATCATCATCTGCATCACTTGCCACATCACCTTGAATAGTGATAGTGAATAGTAACTTGTTAATGGTGCCTATGTGAATAGTAACTTGACACTCCAATATTCCCTTACATCACATGTCCTAGAATATGGGAATTAAATATGCTAACAATATTCAACAAATGTCTCATTTAGAAGGGGAGATTAATTTTTTCCATATTTATGACACCTAATTTTTGATTTACCTTTGATTTGACCTCTTCCTCGATAACTTGGCTGATTATGAGAATTATGAGAATGACTATTATTTTGTTTTTGGGAATAAATTTTGTTATTATAGTTGTTGTCATTATGATAATGGTCTCTTTCTCAACCTTGAAACCTCCCCCATCTAAAACTTTTATCCAACTCAAACTCTAATGAATTACTAGCTCCTTGTTTATACTATGTTGCATAAGTTTCTTTTGTTTACTTATTATTTTGGGGTAGAGACATATCATGTTGAACAACCAATTAAACAAGTTAATTAAATATATTATATGTGATCTTATTAGAAACATGCAACATATCTATAAATTTATTTTAAGAACTAGGTAATCCCTTTAATGCACCCGTGATAATTAAATTGTCATATAATTGCCCAAAACCCATCTTAGTGTATCCTGTCACAATATTTATAAGTTTGAAAATGTATTTTGTGATATCTCCACCATCAACTAAAGATGGAATAAATAATTTCATGCGAATGTCAATTTTCATATGCTTAGGCTTTTTGTCATAAAATTTTGACAAGGTTTTCCAAGCAGAACAACTATGTGGAGAAATTTTTGTGTATATACTTATCTCTAATACACATTATTTAATTAGAGAAAAGGCTTTTGAATCTTCAAATTTGAACGTATCTAATTTGTCTTGGACAATCAAAAACATGGGACTGTCATCCTTCACAAAATCTATTTGTTGGCCCCAAGAATTCGACCTCCTTGTTAGTGACACTTGAAACAGAGGATGTTGACGCTGCCATAAAAGATCTTGAGGATGAAGCCAAAATGCAATGTAGGCCAACATGACCTGGGTTTTCTTTTGAAGCAGCCTCGAAATTAAAGTTTATACAAGCCTTGTTGGGGTAGTTGCTAGCTATAACTTTGCCTAAAGACTTATTTAGTTTAACCACATTAACGAGGTCATATGTAGGCTTTTTGGTCATGATCACAAGAGGGATTAAAGTCTTTGACATGGTATTTTTTTATTATAATTTTTTTGACATTGTATGTTTTTACGCTAAAGTTTCTTTGTGCACATAGTCACCTTGATTTTTATCTCACATATATTTTAATTTCAACATTGGTGTTTAGGTAACTTTACATGCTAATGACCCATTTACTCATCCACTTGTTATTTTGTTTCATCCACATTTTCTTCTCCCCTACTTAAATCTTCCTCCACTACCATTCCAGGCCAACGACCAGTCTTATGCTTTTTTTTTTTATGTAACCTAACATTTAATTGATTGTTGATGTCCCTAATGGGAAAGTACTTGTTTTAGCGAATGAAATATCATATCAAACTTATGTTTTAGTTTTGAGGCTAGTTATTATTAGGTATTTTTGAATTCTCTATGTGTCCATTTCATATTTTATATATTTATGCCTTAAAATTCACATCCGTAGAGCACCATCGACATGACAAGCACACCAAATAAGGTCTTAGAAGTTTTATGATCCCATAATTATACATTCCTTAGAAGTAAATTTATCAACCCTTAACTTCTTCGTATATGTTGCACATGTAATATTACAGTCGATTTTGTAATTAGTTTTTCATTGGAAAATGTGCACAACACTACTTTCTAAAGTTTGGTAGTGGTGAAAGTAATTTGTAAAATAAAAAATTCATAAAATGTTATTTTCCTGATTTGGTATTAGTTGGTGTAACAAGAAAAGATAATTTATCTGGGAAAATTATCTTTATTTGAATAAAAAAAAGGAAAAATCTTACATTATCCAATCTTTTGCCAGAATTAAAACTTACCTAAAGTTTTGAAATGGATTTCATGTACAATGATTTGATGGTAAAAAGGTAGGAAAGAATATTCTACTCATGCTTTATAAATGCTCAATAGTTTCAATGGTCAACTAACAATGATTTGATGTATACCTTTTTATGTCAACAGATGGCATGTGCAAGGCCTACGTGGGAGGCCTAAAAGATGGAACAATTCATTTGATGGTTTTGATGCAGACTGACTAGTCTCACATGTTATTTAATATCAAACCAAGCCAAAACAAAAAACCATATCAAAAGTCATGGCTCTTCTTCTAGATAGCAGTAAGTTAGTCCTTGCAAAATTTGACAATTTTCATGTCTACAACCACAATATCATTTTTAAGACCTAGCGATTATTCAACAAAAGGCAATGCAGTTGGACATAATGTTTGGTGCTTTTGCCACCTCATTGGACAAACACTATTAATACACATGTTGGGACTAAAATTAATATGTTGAAGTTTGATGCACAAAATAAACGGATGATTGATGTGGTGGAAAGGCAAAAGCAAACAACTCAATTTCTCCAAAATGTGTGCATGGAAGTTATAATTTCAAAATTGTGTTATGGATCAAGTTATGCACCTTTAGTTCATTAAGTGATAAAATCATTGACAAGGCTGCACTAATTCCATACTTTCAAAAGGTATATATGGTTATATACAATTAGTAAATTGAAGCATTTATCAACACCAGGTGCAAAACTTGTAGACTTGCTAACCACAATATTACAGAGATAAATAATTTGGAAGAATGGAATTCACTCCCTCTCCACAAAAACTGAATATGAGCTACACATCAAGAACTGAAAGTGTCACATATGAGCTATGTTTGATTGGATTTTTTTTGGTCTCATATATTAAAGCATCAACACAGACAAAAAAATGTAAAAACTTAAAAATTTCTACAATACATACTTATAAGGCATGCTATATATAATGGATTTTTCGTAATTATTGTTGACACTGTGGACTGCACCCTTGAGAGAAGGCTGAGCTTCTGTCTTCCACATGACATAATGGAGACTCCTCTCTTGCTCGTGGGTCTGGCAAAACTGAGGGGAGAATCTCTAGATAAGGGCTAGCTCCCTTTGATGCATCTCTGAGGTCCTGGATTTCTTACTGCTAACAATGGGGGGTGAAAAGAGAGAAGGGTTATTGAAAATAGAACCTAAATTAAACGGTGATGCACCAAAAAAGTTTGATCTACTCATACTCACACTTTGAACTATAAGAACACATACATACACTTTATATGATGAAAGGGCCAGACTGAAGGAAGCTTAACAGGGAAGCTTTAATGGAAACACACAGAAAATGAACTTACCACAGGCGCTATAGGAAAAGCACACTGTCTGGTAACCTTCTTTTGCCTCTGTGCTCCAGATACAGCTCTTCTTATTACCTGCAGGAATGGCGCTTTGTCTATATCAGGCATGTCGGTATCAAGCTTGTGAGAGCATCAAGAAAGAAATGACTGAACACAAGGTTAACACTCATACACACTAAGAGATATATCCAACCAAAATAGAGGTAAAAATGCATATTCTATTGATTCCAGGTGAAAATTGGTAGGGCTTCACCTTACAACAATGAGAGATACCTTTTCTCAAATGAGAAGTTACAATATATATAGAGAAAGGAAGCAAATGGCGCCCCCTTTTGGAAAAGACTTTGGCACCCTTTTTAAAGTGGCCCATGTGCGTTGAGAGCATTGGGAAGAGGAAGCCGCTTGAAAGAGAATGTTGTGTCGGCTCCAGTTTTGACTTTAGGCATTTAAAATATATTAAATGCCATATGTGAAATCACAGGCCATGTTATTTATCTGTAAACAAGACCACTCCTTCAAGACATTCACGTGGTTTGTCTGCTCATTTAATGCAAAATGAGGAAAAAATAGGTTGCACCATTTACTATTCATGCTCCTTAATGACCACTTGGCAGAGACTATTTCAACTATAGGAATAACTCACCTCCTTCAGACTTTTTATCTAAAGGAATTCACTTTGTTCACTTTGCTATGAGAATTTTTTTGAAAGAATTCCTTGTTTGTTCTTTACCTTGTGAATTTCTTCGAACAAAATGTCTGAAGGAATTCCTTCGGATATTTTGTCTGAAGAAATTTAGCCTTTGCGTTCTTTTCCATCTTTGCCTTGGTCTTTCTTTCGAAGGGCAATTCCCTTTTGGCACTTTTGACCAGCTACGCTCTGTAAGGGCTAAATCAAACCCAAAGTTACCCTTTAGATCTTGTAATGGTCAACTTTGCTCATCACCTGCCCTCTACAAGGGTTGTTTGGTCTCCGAAATTGCCTTTCAAAAAAGTTGCAAAGGCCCTTTTTGTTGTTTAAGTGCCCCTCGCAAGGGCTACTACCCTTCGGGCTTTTGAAAATGATCTTTTGGCCCTTTCGACATGAGCTAATTGCTTGAACCAATGACTTTGAACCAAACTGACTAAACCACCCGATTGAAGCAACTGTTTGAACCAACCATGATTCCAAGTTCAAGTTCAAAGTTTTTGGAAAGATCATGATGTTAAACCCCAATGTCAAACCACTAAACTGGTTCCTCCTTTTTCCAAAAGACTTGTGCAAACCAAATTTAAACTGGCTCAGAACAGTAGGGAAAGAAGGAGACTGATTTTGGCCTACAGGGCCAGAATGGTCAACAAAATGGTGATTCCCAGTGGAAGCATGCATGTTATGCTTAGAAACCAGTAGATTCAAAATACATTGGGCATGGAGTCAAGATGTAGCTTTGAAAGACTTAGCAACAACCTTGAGATATCCAAGAATCAATCACGAAGGTCTTACCCCAAAAAAGAAATGAAACACACACAAGATTAATAAAACTACTAACATGTGCAAAAGCACTTAGGGAAAACAGGGAAAAAATAAGGGAAATATGTACATGATGGGAGAAGGCTCATTGAAAATGCTTAAGATGTATCTCATTAATTGGGATACACAATTCTTCACCATCCAACTTGGAGAGTTGGAATGCATTGTGCTGCTTGTACTGGGTGATGACATATGGACCATTGCATAAGGCATCAAACTTCATGTGCCTTCCAGGCTTAGCTCAGTCTGCATTCCATTTGAAGATGATATATCTTTTAGAGAAACCTTTTGATGAAGATCTCTTGTCGAAATATTTCTTCGTCTGTTGTTGGCGGCTGGTTGTAGAAGCCATAGCCTGGTCCCTTGTTTCTTGAAGTTCCATCAATTCACACAGCCTAACCTCCATGCTGTTGCCTTCTTCTAACTGCAGCTGATGAGCAAGGTCCAAGGCTAGTAGTTCAAGTGAAATAGGAGGTCTAGCTTCCCTTCCATATACGAGCGTGTATGGTGAATTGCCAATTTCCCTCTTTGGAGTGACCTTATCTGCCCACAGGGTTGTTTTCAACTTGGCATGCCAAGTCCTCTGATTCTCTTCCATTATTCTTTTAATAATCCTAATCAGATTCTTATTTGTGGACTCAGCTAGCCCATTCCCTTATGGGTAGTAGTTGGATGAAGTACTGAGATAGATGTCGTATCTCAATGCCCTTTCACTCGTTTTGGTTCCCAAAAAATCTAAAGCGTTATTTGAGATGATGGTAGCTGGAACTCCAAACCTTGTCACCAGGTCTTCATAAAAGTCTAGGATTGTACTTTCATTGGCTTCCTTCAAAGTGACAACCTCTACCCATCTTGTGAAGTAGTCTATGGCAGTCAAAACCCATTTATGTCCAGCACTAGAGGGAGGGTTGATCATTCCTATGAAGTCTAGGCCCCATTGCATGAATGGTTGCTCCACCTGAATAGGCTGTAAAGGCATGGTAGCCAACCATTGTTTCCCATCAAAAAGTGCACACTTCTGGCACTTTCATACCCAGGCATGGGTATCTCTGAATAGAGTGGGCCAGAAGTAATAAGCTCTCATTATTCTTGCATATGTAGGCTTAGGAGCAAAGTGACCACCAGCTGACCCATCATGGAACTCAGACAGCACCCTGTGGGACTGACCTGGGTCTATGCATCTTAAAAGCATGCTTGAGAAATCCTTTAGAAATAACACTCCATCGATCAGGACATAAGGGAGAGATTAGAGTTTGAAATATCTCCTCTTGGTCCTATCAAGGCCCTACAGGTACTCACCAGTGAGAAGGAAACGCCTCATGTCTGATGTCCAATCCTTCATGACTACTGTTCTATTACTGTGGCTTCATCGTGAATGAGAAAACTATCCTCTTTCTGCTATTTAAAGTGTGCAGTAAGGTGTTCACACATGCCTCTTCCTCTTACCAGCTTGGTGATCTTGATATCCACGTCATACTCCATTACTTTAGTGATCCATCCCGCTCTCTTTTCATTCAGATCACGGTTGGTCAAGAAATATTTGACGCTGGGATGTGGAACCATGAGGTGAATCCTGCTGTTGGACATCATATGTCTAAATTTCTTTAGGCTTCGTATGACTGTAAGGACTTGATTCTCCACATATGTATACCTAACCTCAAAACCCTCTAGACCTTGGCTAAAAAATGCAAGTGATTGTTCAAGGTTATCACCATTCCCTTGGGTAAGCATAGCAGAGATTACCTCTTCATTTTTGAAGGTGTAGAGGTTGAAATCTTTGGTGAAGTCACGACTGATCAAGGTAGGAGCCTGGGCAATAGCCTGCTTGATCTCTTCAAAACTATCTTTTCTTTGCACTGTCCACGCGAACTTCTCATCTTTCTTCAACATAGAGGTCAATGGCTTGACTACCTCCACAAAATTTGGAATAAATCTCTGGATGAAATTTATCTTGCCAAAGAATATCTATAGACCTTTCTTATGTTTAGGTAAGGATAGCTCTAGGATAGAGAGAACTCTTTCTAGATCAATGGTCAAGCCTTCTTTAGAAACAACGTGGCCAAGGAGTTTACCCTTATGGACAATGAACACGCATTTCTTTGGGTTGAGAGTGATAACAAACTCTCTACACCTCTCAAAGATTTGTCTTAGGTGTTTCATGTGTTGGCCCGCCTCCTTAGAGAAAATTGTCACATCATCTAGATACACCAGCACAATGTTATTTATCAGGCCTTAAAAGGCCATGTCCATGGCTCGCTGAAAATTGACACCAACATTAGACAGTCCAAATGGCATTTTTCTATAAACAAACATCCCCCATTTGGTAGTGAAGGTTGTCTTGTACTGGTCGCATTCTTGCACCAAAATTTGATTGTATCCTGAATACCCATCTAGGTTGGAGAAACGCTTGTTACCTATCACCATTTAGAGGATCTGCTCCATACTTGGGAGAGGATAATGGTCTTTCAAAGAGACTCTATTAAGGTCTCTAAAATCTACACATAACCTGATCTCCCCATTATTTTTTTAGACAGGAACAAGATTGGCCAGCCAAGAAGAGTGTTTGATTAGAAATATGATTCTGGACTTAATCAGGTTGGTGAGTTACTTCTGCATGAGAGGCTCAATCTTTGGGTTGACAAGTGTTTACTTTTGCTTGATCAGTTTGGTGCCTTCCTCCAACTCAATGGTATGTTGGGCCAAACTTGGGTCAAAACCCTTCAAATCGCTATACTCCTAGGTGATGACATCAGTAAACTCCTGGTACAACAAGGTGAAGGCCTGCCTTTCATGGTTTGTGCACACTTTCCCAAGTGCAAGTAGTTTATCCTTGAATATTTTAACCTTATAATAGTTTTTCTTCTTCATGGTGATGCTTTCTTTATCGCTTTTCAATTGGTCATCCTCGTTGAAGATACTTTCGAGAGTGACCAAGCCTTTGGGAAGTTTATTGTTCTTCAGTTGAACAATTTGGATGCCATACTGCTGTTGTAGCTTAGCCTGGTTTCTAGCAACAAACTCAGTTTCCTCTTGCAAGAAGAGTGCTATTTGTTGATCGTTGTCAAACACCTACCAGTTGGTGATGTTGTTAGGTACGGAGGGCCTGATTACCACTTTCAAATGACGTGGACTGTTGTTTCGGCCTATCTCCTTAAAGACATCAAATTAGGTGCCAACTGCTGCTAGCATGTTTACTTGCTTATTCAGCTCCCTTAAAATGGAAGTAATATTGAAGGCAAGGAAACTCTCTACTAAGTCCCATACCTTGTGCTTGTAAGACTTAAGTAAGGAATTTTTTGTTAGATTTTGGCCTCTCACCTGATTCATAATCAGCTCACTGTCACCAAAAACCTGCAGCTCTTTGATTCCTCTTTTCCTTGCCCACTCCAAACCATGGATGAGAGATTTGTACTCAACAACATTGCACGTGCAAGAAAATTGGAACTTGAAGGTTGAAAAGTACTTCTCTTGTGAAGGAGAAACTAGCACCACTCTACCATCAGCTCCCAACTTACTTCTTGAGCCATCAAAGAACAACTGCCACAAACTTGAGCTCTCTTGGCTTGCTTTCATCAAATTTGGTACAAAAGTACCCTCTTCATGTGTACAATAAATCCTACGACCTGCCTCTTCTATGAATTTATAAGGATCATGCTCAAATTTGTCACTTCCCCATTCATCTAAGAGTAAGTCAGCAACTCCTTCAAGGGCAGAGGGTGGAGATTGATCTACTTGGAAATCTTCTTGATCGATAATGGCGTAGCTGACATTTGTCACCTTGAGTGAGTATGGTTCCAGATGATCTCAGTGGATTGGTTCTGACTCAATCTTAACTTTGGTCTCATATTTGGTTCTAAAAACTAGGTAGGACCAGTTTGCTACTAAGTACCCACCTATTTTGGATGTGAAATCTCTAGATAAGCAAATGGCAAAGTAAGGAGGAACATCTGCCATCACCACGTCATGAGGGACCAAGAAGGTTGGACAGGCATGGAGCGTCAAGTTTAAGCCTCTCACCACTCCTACTATCTTTGCTGGTGTTTCATCTAGCTGCAGGACTCCCTTAGTCATCTCTTCATATTTGAGCCCTAGTTTATCGACTATGCATTTGGGCATTATCGAGGTGCTTGCCTCACAGTCAATGATGCAATTGTGCACCAAGAAATCTCCTATGACCAAGGACAAATAAAAGGGGGAACCTTTTTTTCTTTCTTAACTTGGCCTGATGTGGAAGGCTGCCCATTCATTATCAGAACATTATCAGCTTTTACTGGGACAACTTGTTTATTCAACCTGTGTAATTCTTTTTGCAGCATGTCCTTTTGTCCCGGTATTGATAATGAATCCCACAAGGAGATATTCATGTGCATCTTCTTCATCTAATCTACCACATTGACCCAAGGGTTGCCTTCTTTCAAATTTTCATTGGGGTTATTTACAGTCTGAGGTGCAGGGCGAGGAGCTGAGGGTGTGATTGGCGATCTGAAGTTTGGAAATTTTTGGTTTACATGTGATGAAGAAGGCGGTGTTGACACTTGAACAACTACTTGAGCTTCTTCCATAGCTCTCCTCTTGGACCTTGTGTTGGTTGTGACATAATCACCTTGATTGTCTATACTGCCCACGTAATTGACTATATAAAATTCACCTTCCAGGTGATTCATGAGAGTGGAATCGGGCTGAGTCGGCTTGTTGTCCATGTCATGTTGTAATGATGCCTCAAAGTTGGGGAATTGGGTGGCTGCCTGATTGTCTTGTGCATTCATGTACTGACTCAGCATTTCATTTGTGTAAACAGCTTGATCTTGACTGTATCTTATGGGTGAGCAATTTGGTTGCTCTTGTACCAGATTGTTTTGAACGAGCACCATGGCCTTGGATGATGAAGGGGTGCTTGAATTGTAACCTTGAAAAGGTCTAGCCTATGCAAACCAACCTTGTCCTTGATTGTAATTCTAGAAAGGGGGTCTATTTGCTTGCCCACACTACTGATATCTTTGATTTGGTTGATTGCTTTGAGCTTGTTGCCTTTTGAGAGCTACTAGTTTATTTCTTACGCTTTGCAACAAGCTTTTGACTTCATGGAGGTCATTGGACGGAGTAGCAGCTGGCTTTTCTACACTAGGCAGAAGGGCTAAGGTAGGTGCAATAGTTTGGACTGGAGGTAGAAATTTAGGAAAGAGTGGCATATGAGGTCTAGGGGCTAGCTTCCCAACTTGCACTAGGTAATTCTCAGCCTCTATAGCTATGTCATAGGCAACAAGTAGCACATGTCCTCCCATGGACTATATCATGACACCCATGTCATTGTTCAACACTTTTAAATAATAGAGGAAAGCATAACTTGGAGTCGGCCTTACCAAAATGGGGATTATGTCCCGTGTCTTCTGAAATCAAGTATTGAAATCTTACATGAATTCGTGTGGAGCTCTTTTATAGTGGTTAGCTGCTCGGCAAGTGAGAGGTGGTCACTCTTCTCCCCAAATCTATTTGTTAAGAGGGTGCCCAATTCGTTCGAAAAATTGACTGAATTCATGGGCAAAGTCCCATACAAGTCCAGAACCTTGCCGTTGAAAGATAATGCCCACAATCTGATAGTAATGTTTTCCTCAGTGACATTGTGAATGTTGCAGAGGTTAGCAATATTTTTGATGTGTTGAATGGCAGTAATGAACCCTTCTCCATTAAAGGGAGGCACACTTTTAAGGACTGCCCCTAGGATCAAGTCATAATGCAGGAGATTCAAAGGACTCTGACCATGGAAGGCCACAAAAGGTAAAGCCATAGCTATGACAGGATTCAACTGAGGCCTTCTTATGTTTATAGCAGGTCTGGGAAATTAATTTGCTGAATAAGGATGAGTTCTTGCAAACCTCAGTCATCTTGCTGAGTTTAAAGGTAGTTCAACAAATTCAAAAGGGACACCCTTAGTAGTAGATCATGTGGTGATTTTAGGCATAGGAGGTCAGACTGGTCTTTGATCAGGGACTAATGTTCTTAATAGTGGAGTCGCCAGATGTTGGAAAAAATGATTGATTGTATTGTAACAAGACTAGCATCAATCCTGGACTTTGCTGAGTGTTAAAAAATGTGTTTCAAAAATGGTCCCATCGGGCACGCCAAAAATTGTTGACGATGCGGACTGCACCCTTGAGAGAAGACTGAGCTTCTATCTTCCACGTGACACAATGGAGACTCCTCTCTTGCCTGTGGGTCTGGCAAAACTGAGAGGAGAATCTCTAGATAAGGGCTAGCTCCCTTTGATGCATCTCTGAGGTCCTAGATTTCCTACTGCTAATAATGGGGGGGGTGAAAAGAGATAAGGGTTACTGAAAATAGAACCTAAACTAAACGGTGATGCACCAAAAAAGTTTGATCTACTCATACTCACACTTTGAACCATAAGAACACATACATACACTTTATCTAATGAAAGGGCCAGACTGAAGGAAGCTTAATAGGGAGGCTTTAATGGAAACACACAAAAAATGAACTTACCATAGGCACTGTAGGAAAAACACACTGTCTGGTAACCTTTTTTTGCCTCTGCGCTCTAGATACAGCTCTTCTTGTGACCTGCAGGAATGACGCTTTGTCTATACCAGGCATGTTGGTATCAAGCTTGTGAGAGCATTAATAAATAAATGATTGAACACAAGGTTAACACTCAGACACACTCAAAGATATATCCAACCAAAATAGAGGTAAAAATGCGTATTCTATTGATTCCAGGTGAAAATTGGTAGGGCTTCGCCTTACAACAATGAGAGATACCTTTTCTCAAATGAGAAGTTACAATATATATAGAGAGAGGAAACAAATGGTGCCCCCTTTTGGAAAAGACTTTGGCACCCTTTTTTAAGTGGCCCATGTGCATTGAGAGCATTAAGAAGAGGAAGTTGCTTGAAAGAGAATGTTGTGTCAGCTCCAATTTTGACTTTACGCATTTAAAATATATTAAACGCCATATGTGAAATCACGAGTTGTGTCATTTATCTACAAAAAAGACCGCTCCTTCAAGACATTCACGCAGTTTGTCTACTCATTTAATGCAAAATGAGGAAAAAATAGGCCGCACCATTCACTATTCGTGCTCCTTGATGACCACTTGGTGGAGACTATTTTAACTACAGGAATAACTCACCTCCCCTTTGCCACCTAGGTTGTTTTGTCCATACTCATAATTTTGTCTCTTCCTGGCTTTGTCTTTTCCTAGAATTTGAGCTCTCGGGGCTATCTTATCTTCCTTTGCTAGCTCCTTGGGCTCTTTCATCAGTAGGTCACTAAGTTCATTCTTAACTTTTTGTCTTTTTTGAGCTTTGTCCTCTCCTACCTTTGTCTTTTGTCATCTCTTTTGTATTTTCCTAGTCCTTTTTGGCTCCTTCCTCGGCGGTCTCTTCCCTTTGGACTTAACCCCGTTGAATTTCCTCAAGTTCATGCTCAAGCGTTTAAAGATCAACGACTATTTTGTTGCCCTAAATTTGACATCTACGGGGACGTCATTTGACGTCTGGATTCCAACAACGAGTTCATGATGCTCAATTTGACGTCTATAGGCACGTCACCCCTTTGAATTCCTTCAGCTTTTTCTTTGAAACCTCTTGAAGTGAAAGTGTCCCTTCGGGCCTTGAGAAAGGTCCCTTTTGCGGTCACCGAGAGTCGCTCGCAAGGGCACTTGTCCTTCGGGGTCCTTCGGGCTCCTTGGTCTTCAAATCCTTCAGACAAAATGTCTAAAGGAAATCTTCATGTTTTTCGCTTGTTTTCTGTCGGCTTTCCCTTTGGTCGGGCTTCCCTTTCGAGTGAATTTCTTCAGACAAAAGTTTGAAGGAATTCCTTCATACTTTTTGTCTGAAGGAATTCACTTTGTTCACTTTGCCGCTGGAAATTTTCTTAAATAATTCCTTGTTTGTTCTTTACCTTGTGAATTTCTTCAGAAAAAATGTTCGAAGAAATTCAGCGTTTGCCTTTTTTTCCATCTTTGCCTTGGTCTTTCTTTCGAAAGGCAAGTCCCTTTTGGCCCTTTTGACCAGTTGCCCTTCGCAAGGGCTAAATCAAACCCAAAGTTACCCTTCAGAGCTTGTAATGGTCCACTTTGCTCATCACCTGCACTTTGCAAGGGCTGTTTGGTCTCCAAAATTGCCTTTCTAAAAGGTTGCAAAGGCCTTTTTTGTTGCCTGAGTGCCCCTCGCAAGGGCTACTACCCTTCGGGCTTTTGAAAATGATCTTTTGGCCCTTCTGACTTGAGCTAATTGCTTGAACCAACTACTTTGAACCAAATCGATTGAACCACCTGATTGAACCAACCATGATTCCAAGTTCAAGTTCAAAGTTCTTGGAAAGATCATGCCGTTAAACCCCAACATCGGACCACTAAACTGGTTCCTCCTTTTGCTGAAAGACTTGTGCAAACCAAATTTGAATTGGCTTAGAACGGTAGGGGAAGAAATAGACCGATTTTGGCCTGCAGGGCCAGAATGGTCAACAATTACCAATACATTAATTGTTGTATTGTATTATAGCTATTTAACAACAAACCAAACCAAAATAATACAATAGTTGTGGGTTAGTTGCAACAATAAAAAAAGAGGAATATAATTATACAACCACCACCTATCCCTTGCTAATTTATAGAACTCAACCTAAATACTTCTATTAAAAGTGCATTAAACTTATAACCATGGCATTCCATGAAACCACTTTTGCAAATTACATTTACTTAAATACCTCTAGTGCTTTTTCAAAGAACTCATTTTTTGCATACCTTGTAACCTTGACACTCTAAGAGATGACATTTGCTCGACACATTTCATTTGAAATCCTCAAAACAACATCGATAAAACCATTTTATGCATATCTTAGAGGCATAACATTCCATGAAACCACGCATTGGTTAGCCATAGCCTTTGCTGTTGATCTTACCTCTTTGCCTTCCCATGGTGTCGAGCTCCCACAATGTCATGACATGGTGACACTATGGGCCCTTAGGCACGTAGGACTATATATCTCCTTGATTGTTATTTCACCTCAAGGCTTCTAGGTTTTTGGATGGTCACCACGTGGCTTCCATTTGGGACTCGAGGCTACGAAGGGTCTTTATAATGACTGCAAATCGTCGACCCCTACTGAACTGGATCACTAGGATTGTGCCACATGGCATGATATCAAGGCATGGGGGTGGCAATTTTTTTTGAAATGCCAAAGCATTTTGATTGACTTCTAAGGTGATGCATGGAGAGAAACTAGGGGCTCAAGGAGAACTATTTTGATCCTGTAAAAGACACAAAAAAAGACAAAGTTAACAAGGCCGAGAAACCAAGATTAAAACAAGACAAAACAAGTAAAAAATAAAAAGAGATTTTGAATTCAAACATGGCATTTGACAAATCGACCTTTAATGTAAACAAAGATTTCAATCGAAGATACTAAGCAAAGAACTTGTTTGTTTCCTTTCATCAGACCCGACCATTCTTTTGAGTTAGAGTATTTATAAAAGGCCAAAAATAATGAAACCATACATTTAACAAACACAAATAAGCCATCATTTAGACTTTGGCAAGGGCAATATCAAGGAGCACCATGGCAATAAATCAAGATTGGCTCGACCAATAAGCTAAATGTAGATAATAAGTATTAAAAAAATCCTTTTGTTTGTTCGATTTGCCACATAATTGCTCCAAATCTAGACAACCAGGTAATAGAATATACACATATTTTGAAGGTTGAAAGCTAGGATGAACATCAAACTAAAATCCTAACGCAAAAATAATTTTGTTTTTGGTGATCTACTGCTAATAGCTTAATAAGAAAATCACATTCTTCACTGTACACAATATTTTGGCATAAAAACCAATAACAAGTAATTCACATGGTAATGTAGCTTTGAATTTCTGATGGCCTTAGCCCTATCTCCTTAAAATCAAGTTGATGAATAACAATACGTCATAATACATATAAACAAACTCACTTCTAAAGGTAATTGTTAAAAGTTAAAATTAATCACAAATACTAAAAATAGATTATGTGATGATGAATTTTATTTCAAAATGGAAGCAAATTAGTATAACATGAATTGAGAGAAAGGAATAAAACATAGAAAACAGTGTTACCACTGCATAAAGGGCATAATAAACTTAGTGAACAACTGTGGAACCAACTATGCTATGGGCATTTAAAGATAAGCGTTATTTCATGTAATCGCATTTTATGAAACCATTTATGCAAATTACATTTGCTTAAATTCCTCTAGTGCCTGTTCAAATAAACCTTTTTTTTGCACACCCAGCACCTTGGCACTCTAAGAAATGATATGTGTTCAATACATTTCATTCGAAAGCCTTAAAGCAACATCAAATAAACAATTTCACGCATATCCTGGAGGCATATCATTCTATGAAACCACTTTTATTTTGGCCATTATGTTAAACACTTCACGGGCCTTCTGTATGCTTCCAAATTTTGCTTGGTGGTGTTAGTGTAAACAAATCTCTACATGCTTTAAAGACACCTATTGATCTGTTAGCCACACGGTTCTTCATTTTTTCGTATGGATCTGTAAGTTAGAGGCTCTTCCATTTTTTAAACTTTCGTTCAACAACAAAACAAGGTTTAAATAATAGTCATTAATTGTATTGAGAAAAAATTATACTAAATATATTTTACTAATGATATATTACTTATTATATTATCTAATATTTATTTATTGTTAAATAAAACATTTATTTAAAATATAATTATTATAATATATTTATTTTTTTATTTTAGTATACTAATATAACATACTATAATGATTTTACATATTATATTCTGTAATGCATATTTAGATTATATTATATATTATTAAATAAAATATTTATTTATAATATCATTATAATAATATATTAATTTAGTATAGTAATATAATAGGTAATATATTATTAGTAAAATTTATTTATCATAATATATTTCTAAATAAAATTGTAATTGCGCAACAATGCTTGCTTATTGATACATTCGATTCATTGATCAATTCATACTTCAATTGATAGCCATTACATAACATCAAAATCCATGGGCATCGTAAAAACCTCACAAGCAACTGAGGATTGATTCCTATGAATTTCACAGTAGTTTCCTATTAAGTCATGGAAATCGTAAAAATATCGCAATTTCAAAAATGGAAAACAAAAGTTTGAAATTTTTTAAAACAAAAAATATCACAATTTCAAAAAAGTGATGTCTCCTACCCACATATCTTGTTGCCATGCCAAATGAATTAATACACTACCTCCTTTTCCACCATCACCCCCACTAAAAATATCAGAGTGATGTTTCGTGGAAAAAAGTTAAAAAAGTTCAACGGTTAAAGGTTTCATGTGTCATACCACTGTTGATATTAAATATCTTCTGGCGTGACTTGCATGTCTGGGGTAATTGCTAGTTAATATCTCTTGCGATAAACAAAAGGAGGATGGTGGTTGACATTTAATATTGAATGTCATGCTTGTCGCTTATAAATAGAGCAACTTGCCATTCATCCATCTAAAAATCTATATCGAATGCAGTTCCAAATATCTAAAATTATGTCTACATCAAATTACACCAAGCTATCCCAATGTCAATTTGCAATGCTTATGTGAATTTCTGAAAACCTTAACTTTAAATTGAAAAGATATATTTACAATTCCTTCATATATCCCGACTCTATGCTATTATACTTATAAAATACTATTGATATTTTTTTTTAAATAAAATTATTCACAAATTCCAATTTTAACAATAAACAAAACATTATTTTTTAAATCATCACTCTTTGATACTGATAAAAACAAAGAATCCTTTAAATTCAATATCTAATCAATACAGTTGAAAACAAATTTATAAAAAAACACCAAACCCATCATTATTTGACATCTAGTACCCAGGGTCAACTAAATCTAAATTGTTAAAAATATAACATATGAACTAAGATATATACTAAACATTATGTGATCTTACTTTTTAAAAAAAATTATTATTATTTTTTTTTTACACAAAATCACAATAAATATCATCATAACTATTTATTATAATAACAATTTTTATTTACATTATTATGATTTTATATAACTAAATAAATAAATAACTTACTTCAAATTTGAGCCAAAACCATTTCACAACTACACACTTTTACAGGTAACTGCAGGTACTAAAATCGTTTCACGGCTCGTGTACTTTCACAGGGCCAAAGATTCATGGACATCTCCATGAATTCTGGTCACTCTTTTAAACCTTGCAGAAGGGGTAAAAATGGTAAACTACTAGTAAAACCCTACACTTCTACGTTCTTTCCCCCCTTTTCGCGTTATTTGATGCCTCTGAATGTTTGTGATGTCCGTAGCTTCCAAATGTATTCAAAACCTTAAATCGTGTCGTAATAAAAACCCTTCCTTTTTTGATAGGTTCGATATCTCTAGGAGATAACAAAGGAGGCGGAACTTAGATGCCACAGCGAAGTTTTCAGAAGACGAAGATTCAGGTTTGCGCCTTCCATATACTAATCTCTCTGTTTTTCTTTAGATTTTGGAAATGATGAGTATTCTTAGCGTTTTTATGGTTGCTTTGCTGCAACATTTGAGTTCAAATCTAATTTTAAAACTGCAGATTGAGGGTTTCAGCTCTGAATTATTTTATTGGGTTGCTTTAGCTAGGTTTTTACCGTAATACTATATTTTCATATCGATGCGAGCAAATATCACTAGTAACTATGAAAACAGTCAATGGGTGCGCAAACAGTCAGTGGGCAAGCAAACATCAGGTGACGACAGACAGTGACGGTGCAGTGGCGAACGCAGAGACACAGTAGAACAAATTTGCTACGGTGAACACGAGTCGACCGACAGGTCACGACAAAGGGAGAGAGAGGTAGGTTGAAACTTTATATTTTTGTTTGTTTTTAATAGGTTCTTGAAAATGATAATAGGTAAACCCTAAAATTACTTTAGGTATTCAGTTTGAGTATATAGTATTAGATTTAGATTTATTATATTATTAAAAATTAGATTTATTTATTTAATATATAGTATTATATTTGGATTTATATATATTTTGTGATAGGTGATGAGGGTTTGGGTCCCTCACTTATTATATTATTGAAAAGTGAAGATTACAAAAGACGGGGTTCACTTGAGACAACAATAAAAAATTAGTTTTGTAAGATACACAATGAGTCAAAAATCATCGTATTGAAGGGAGATAACAAGACAACAACAAAAGAAGTGAACAAACCACCAACAAGTCATCGCCACCTAAGAGCCATTTGACCCAACCAACGATGAGGGATGGCCTCCAGGGTCCCCCCCACTGGCAGCTACTCCATCTATCCGCTATCTGACACTTCACTCCTCTGCCCTCTATAGCATTTCCTCGAGCCAATTCCACTTCCAACTGAAATATCACTAGACCCACCAGCACCCTTCATAGTTTCTTTCTACCTTCGGAGTCTTAGCCTACCCACACGTTTCATAAGCATCTCACCACCCACACCAAGCACTGCTTTTATGGAGGCATGATGAGCTTGCATGTGAAAGAGATTGATCTTCTTTGATTCGAGGGGCCCACACCTAACCCCGAAAGAGGATTATAAGATTGTTGGGGAGGAGCCTCAAAAAGCTTAATTAAAGATTTCACTGCAAACAACATCCTAGCGGATTTTATCACACTTAGAGATGCCACAATCGATGCTATTGGGGCTCGCATTGCATTAAGGTCTTGTGCTGGATAAATCTTTCCTCCGGACCAGGGTTTTTTAGGCAACATTGTAGAAATTTTGTATGCCCCACCGACACACTAAAATGTTCTTCCAAAACCTAAAAAGCTCGTAGGGGGATTAGCCCTAGGTCATCCTGATTAGACAAGGGAAGTGAGCGCAGACCTCCCCATGCAAACACCTCCACATCTTCCAAATCCACTTGAAACCTTGGACAAATAATTCTACACACCACCGTCAAGGTCCCCTGTTTATCCTTTGAAACAAAGAGCAAATTCCCGATGAAAGCCAACACAACCAGAGAATTAACTTTCACACGACAATTCATCTCCAAAAAAACTAGACCTATCACTTCTTTCATCTCTTATAATACACTTCTGGATTGAATAAAAATGAAAATCCACTTCAATCGAGAGTCAGACACCTGTCCATCAAAGGCCATCTCCCTCGTAGTTGCCTTGACCCACAACAAAGGCTCATTTAGTGCCACCTATAGTATTTGATCCATGATGTCGAATTTCCATGGGAACCTGCCACAACACCCAAGAGAGCGATGGGAGATTCAAAGATTAATTGCAATGAAGGCATCGCCATCAACACTACTTCCAAGATAAAATATTGAGGGGCATGTCACGCACGGAAAATGAAACCCCCAATGCCGAAATGAATGCCAATCAATCATAACATGCTCAACATTGAAAGTTCGCCACCCCAAATCAACTAATCATAAGAGGAAGCCCTAAAAATTCCAACTATTCCAATCCTTGCCCACAATGATTTCTTCAACTTGTGATATTCCTTTATTTGCTAAACTATTCACCGCAAAGGAGGTCTTTGATCATCATTCCCATCCCCCATGGCTTCTTTCCCTAGAATATGATTCCTCTCATAGGCTGCTAAAATCTTGGCTCTGATGCCACTGTAATTGTTAGGCTTGTTTAACTAGTTAAGCTACGACATTGTAGTTTCAACCAACAGGTTGGCGCGCTGGCCCTATCTGCAAGAGGTGAGTCGCGTGCTCCCTCGAAGCACGCAACAAAAAACGTTCCTGAAGATTTTGGAACACAACACATGTTTGTCCGTCTCTTTGTAATACAAATCAAGTTATTCAATAACATAAATATACCATTATTATTGTTACTGTTTCAGACTCAGCAACTGCGATAACTGAGATCACCATTATTATTCAACAGTGGTAATAATAGGGAACAAATGCCCAACACTTAGAATATTTGAGTAACATCACATAATATGGCAAATAGTTCTTTATTAAATGTTTTTCAGATTACTAGACAAAATGTTGTCATTATCCTTCAGATCTTTGTCTTCACAAATGATTATAACAGGGGTTTTTATACTTGTTTTGCCCTGACCAAGTGTCAAGATCCTAACTATCATCGACAGATGGCACACGAACTCCCAACACGCTGAGAGTCATGGCTTTTACAACAAGTTAATCCTAAAGACTTGGGCCCTTGCACCCCTAGATACTTATTCTATGTTACAAACTGACGATCAAGTGTTTCATTTCTCATGGGTTGGTAAACCTCCGATCGGTGGGTCAAAGTGTCCTTGAATTACTCTAACTGCTCTTGCATCCCTCGTACTCTGCTTCCCATGTGCTCCTTTAGTCTTTCGCTTCCGTTCTGAGTCCTCTGGCCTCGGGTTCCTCATGACTCGTTCTTCCTTGACTGGGTCCTCTCGCGCTAGGTCTCCTACGCCTTTGGCCTTTCGCCCCCAGCAAGTTCCACACCTTTCTTCTAGTGTGTCATGGTCTTCATATGCTGTGTTGGTACTTGTTACAAAATGGACAATAGTCCCTTTTCATCGAGTGCCAAAACTAGAACACTTAGTCAAAATTTTACGGGTCAACATTCACCCCATATTAAGTTTTTAGTCCATCTCGAACTAAATTGCACTAGCATCTTCCAAAAATTTTGACCCCTTTTGTTCAAGCTCCTTAGCCCATCCCACTGGGACAAAGCATCGAGGACTTTAACAGTGATTTGTTCAATGGCCTTCATTGCTTCTCTCAGCTCCTTAGGGTGATTCAGAGTCTCGATCTTCGTCACTTGTTCATCCAGGGTGGCGCTAGTTTCCTTCTGAATGTTTTTAAAGTCGGAGACCTCTTTATCAACATGTCCTTGAAGTATAGTAAAACTTGCATTTATTTGTTGACGATGATTATTAATAGTGTCTTCCATCATTTCCATGTCTTTGAATGCCTTCGCATGCTCGACGCGGTCTTTTATTTAAAAGAGCGACATTAGCCATTTGTTGCCTCAGGACCTCGTCATTGAGGCAGGATTCTATTATTTTATTAGGGTGCACCATGTGCGTAAAAATACCGTTCAAAATTGGGATAACCTCCTCGACTCTCACCAAAGTATTGTGGCAGATATCTGCTGTAGTGGTGAAATGCTCCAGTAGTTCTTGGGACTCATCTCTGGGCACAGGGCACTCTTTATTCTTTTTGAGCAATAGCTCAACCAATGTCTCTAATTTCCCTATGGCTTCCACATCCAGTGGTACACCATTTGCCAGTGCCAGCTCTTCTTTCAAAATTGTTTTGCAAAGGTTTAAAACCCTTACCTTAGCTTTGATGGTCTCTTGAAGTTGTTGCTTTAAGAAGGCCATTTCCTTGGCTAGCTCCTGTTTTTCAGCATGCACTTTATTATACATTTTCGCCACTTTACCATGTTTCCTTTCAATCGTGTGCGTGTCTGACTTTGACAAAATATTTTGGCACGTCACTTCCATTGCAAGTTTCAAAAATGCAGCACTTGTCATTATTAGGGAGAGTCGCTGTGGATCAAATTTCATGAGGTTTGGCAGATGTGGGGTGTCTGGGCCAGAAAAAAATGCAATCCAACAGAATGTTGAACTGAGGCTCTTCACTATTCATCTCCAAAAGGAAGATAATTGCTTCCTTGTTTCTTGGGTCATGTCATTGGGGTGGAAATGCTTCCAAAGATAGAGATTTTGTTCTTCTACGTCGAACTGGTATCGTTCGCACAGATTGGACGACACTCTTTATTCTGGTTCCCCCTCAGCTGGCCCCTTCCCCCTTCCTGGGTCTCGATCAAGTTCTTGATGGCTTCCGGTAGCCATCCCATCTATTCCCATTTCTCTAGTATTAACTTGATCATCAACCGAGACCTCTCGCACAGGGGATTGAGTCTTCTCTAGATTGGATTCCAAATTATGTATTTGCTCTTGTGAGGGGTCCCTTTGGGATGTTTGACTTGATGGTTGTGGTGTTGATCCAGTGGCAGGTTTTAGAGAAGGTGGAGGTGAAGGTGGTCACGAAGGTGGAGAAGGTGGGGGGCTTGGATGTGACGGGATCAGAGGGGAATGAGGAGAGGAGTGAGCAGGTGAAGGTGACGTAGTGTGAGGAGGTTGCCTAGTTGGAGAAGGTGAGGGACAAGGTGGTGAAGGTGAAGGACGGGGTGGAGAAGGTGAAGCACGAGGTGGAAAAGATGAAGGACGAGGTGGAGGTGGACGTGGTACGGAAGGTTGAGTGGGTCGGGAGGGTTGTGCCTCTACTGTTCTTTGTCGTTTGTGGGGGGCATGCCATCCATTTGTGCTAGCTCTTGGCTCGGGCTGCTGCTTTCTTTTCTAAGGTACTTGGGGGAACCTCTCCTTAGGGTCCCCATCTAGAGGGTCTTGGCAGGATCATAACATGTAAAACAATTTGTGCACTTGCTCCCCAACCAAGATATTCTTAACCTTTATATCGGTTAACTCTGTTTCCCTCCTCTCCGTGTAGGTTTTTTTGCCTGGATAGATGAACATCGTCTGGAGGGTGTGGTGCTCTGCATTAATTCATCCTGCTTGAATATTTATCGGCTGTGCATCATAAATTTTGTTGACAGAATCAATGAAGTAGCATGCAGAGAAGGCATATGGCAATTTAAGCTATGCTGAGAGCTCTCTTGAAGGATTCATCCGAATACGTGCCAGGGAGTAGTGCTGCTTCACAACGAATTCTGCTTGATCATCTGTTGGGGGGGTAGATCTTTGGAAATGCGCCATTCATTCTCGAAAGTTGCCTTCATTCCATCAAATCAGTACCTCATCTTCAACTTATATGTTGGAGTGATGTGTTGGGGGTAGGTGAAAGCTTTGTAGCGTTCGAAGAGTTGGAAGAGGTCGGTTTTGTCCAGCTTGTTCTTGATGGTCAAGTCATAGACCACTTGGTTTCGTGTGTTGGTGGTCTAGACCTAATAATCATTTTGCAACTCTACTTCGTTGCCCAGGCGACGGTGGTTGTAGTCAAAGACTGTTACAGATGACACTTTGGAGACCTAGTTCTTCGTGCGCAAGATTGTCTCAGGGTACTTCATTTCTTCTATTAACAATAACAGAGGAGGCAATGCTGGGGCACCTTGTGATGAGGAACCCTGAGTCTGCTTTCCCTTTACCATCTTTGCTTCTACACTCTTGC
Source organism: Torreya grandis (assembly GCA_037957365.1). Lineage (NCBI taxonomy): Eukaryota > Viridiplantae > Streptophyta > Pinopsida > Cupressales > Taxaceae > Torreya > Torreya grandis. The sequence continues at coordinate 2,149,707 of JARHVA010002948.1, forward strand.
TTTCTTATACAGTTTCTCCTAGGACTTCCGTGCACTACTCTTTTGGTCTTTCTTCTTCCCAAACTTCTTCCCTTATAGGAACCCAACCTCTGATTCCTTCTTTCTCCTCTAGTATAGTTGGAAGCTTCTCAAGTCTTTTAGCCTTTTTCTTTGGTTGAATTAACCTTTGTGGCGATCGAAGGTTAACCTGCGACCGCCCCACGTTTCCAAAAGAATTCGTGGTGGCGATCTTGCTTTGGCTCACAAGCTTCATGCTCAATGGCGGAACCTGCAATTTTTACAAAGAATGATCTCAACCCACTTCTATACGAGTTTGCACTTAACAACCTTCCTCCTTCATTTGGAAACCCTCTTCATTGCTTTGTTTACTTCTCAATCACTCTATTCTACAAGAAAATTGATTTCGTCTCTCTGGTTCTCTGGTTCGTTGTTTGCACTTAGCACTTCAAATATTTCAAGCAATGGTAAAGTATTGAATGACCTTGGTAAGCTTATTTATAGGCTATGCGCAAGAACTTTCCTTCATTAATTTTCTCTTACCCTTGTCACTTCTAGCCATTAATGCATATCTTTTAACGGCCTTCACATTTCGATTCTTGTGGCGAGCATTAAATGCCTTAACTAATTCGTCACATCACTCCACTCACATGCTTCTCATCATAACTATTCTTGTTATATTAATGACCCATTCCTTCTTTGCGCCTTTCTCAGGAGTGGATTACAACTGTGTCCCATTTTTTTTAGTATAGTGGAAGACAACTGTCAAATGGCGAGAAATTTTTAAAAAGTGCAATGAGTGACTCATGCACCCTTACCCTCTTTCATGCCATAGATGACTCTTGCACCTTTTAATACTTGTGCGCCCTTATGTCATTTCTTCTTGTCTTCTTGCACATGATACTTTTAACTTATCCCACACTAGAAGGGTTTCATGGTCATCCACGAAAACATAGAACAGCAATTAGAAACAATACAGTAAAGAAGAAATTTGAAACAATACTTTTAATGCTCTTTATTGAAAGCAGTAAATACTAATCTAATGGCTTTAAGCCTTATTGAATACAAAATGTTGGGTTCAAACAAAATCATAGTACGATTGTAACCAACTTCCATTATAATGCCCCATGAGGAACTGTCCATCGATTCACTTCAACCGATAGGCTTCGGTAAGTTGGATGCTATGTATTAAGATTGGACCATCCTAATGGACTTGAAGCTTCTCAGGGTGGCATGTGAACTTAGAGTCATATAGCAATATTTGCATGTTTGGAGAAAGGATTTTATGCTTCAGAAGGTGATCATGCCATGTTTTTTGTTTACGTTTCTCAACATCTTGACTCTAGTGGGTGAGGAATCGAGCTTCATCCAGTTTTGCCATCTTATCGAGTTGAGATTTCAAAGGGGCTTCATCGTCGAGGTTTCCTATCCGTGCTATCTGGAGAGATGGAACCAGGAACTCCACCGACGTTATCTCTTCCTTTCCATAGACTGAGTTGAACGGGGTACTTTTGTTGAGGTGCTTGTATGTAGTTCAGTAAGCCCAAAGTATTGCAGATACTCGATCATCCTAGTCAGTTCGGCCAACATTGTAGATTTTTATCAAAGTGGTACCAAGGATCTTATTGAAGGCTTCGACTATTCCATTGGCCTGTGGGTGGTATGGTGTCATCTTATGATGCGTGATCATGAACTCGGTTAACAAGATGTAGATTGTCTCGTTTAAGAAGTGAGTTCCACGATTGCTAGTTAAGCTTAGAGGACATCCGAATTGTGTTATAATATTTTCCTAGATGAAGCGTGCGACAATTGATGCATTACAGTATTTGGTTGGCGTTGCTTCATCTTAGCGTGTGAGATAGTCAGTTGCTGTAAGGATGTAGCGGGAGCCCATTTGTTGTCTTACTGGAGTGATAGGCCCCACAAAGTCAATAGCTCATTTTTTGAACAATTCTTAAGAAGGAATAGGGCGTAACAACATATCATCTCTTCTATTAAGTTTTCCTAAGCGTTGGTAGATATCACATTTCCTAACGTAATCTTTTGCATCTTTGAACAAAGTTGGCCACCAAAGTCTAACAAGCAACATCTTGCGCGCGGTAGCCTCTCTAGTATAATGTCCTCCAACAATACCCTTCGTGGGCTTCTCGTAGGACTTTAGGACGCTCATGTTGTATTACACATCAATGAAGTACCTCATCCCAGTCCATTTTATATAGATCTCCTGCTATGAGTTGATAAGGTGTGATGTGGATAACAAGTTGCTTTTTTTCTTGAGAACTAAAAGAATCAGGGGCACAGTTAGTGGTGATAAACAACACAATATCCTCCATTTCTTCAAGTACCCTAGTAACTCAAAAGAGCTGAATGTCAAGAAGATCATCCTCTATGGCATGTGGGGGTTCTTCGTTTTCAATTCAGGGTAAGTGATTAGGTCCACAGTTGGTCTTCTCGGGCTTTACTACTATCGAAAATTGGAATTCTTGGAATAGTACAATCCAATGGCAAATCCTTCCATATAGTATTGGCTTGTTGACAAGATACTCTAAGGCCTCATGGTCTGTATAGAATATGAATGGAGTAGTCAGAAGTTACTATTTGATCTTTCGTAAAACATAAACCATAGACAAAGTTTCGCGCTTGGTGGTGGTATAGTTCTATTCTGCTGAGGTAAGCTTCCTACTAGCGAAGTAAAGCGGGTGGTCTAAGTTTTCTTCACTCAGTTGTGTTTCACTCAATTTCTTACTCTAATTCTTTTTGCTTTGAAGGAGGAGAGAAACAACAGATGAGGGGTATGTTCTTGGTAGAAAGTGCGCACGTTGATATCCAAATGAGGTGAGAACTCTTTTTTGGCGAGAGAAGAATGACCTGCAAATCACATGAAATTAACGAAAAATATGTTAATAGAGAGGTAAGGGGTTGCATGGTGAGAAAACAGTCTCAAGAAAGGAATATGCTTCCTTAAATAGATGTCAACCCTTGTTCAACATTCAAGTTTATTGATAAAAAATAAATTAGAAATAGTAGATATGAAATGATGCCAATGAACAATATAAAAAGAAGACTAATCTATAGCATGATCGATTTTATCGAAATAATGGTTCCAAAATTCAGTAGCCTCGTCAATATCCTCCTGGATTACGGCTAACTGTTCTGTTCCTCTACGTCCTTTGGATGGGGTGTGAGAACCACAATGCAAAAGGCTAGCTCAAAGGCAATGCCACTTTGATCGGTAAATAGAGGTTGGGGGACAATAGGAAGGTCAAAGACACTATCTATCTCATGTGCAAGTCTTGGTAGGGTCATCTACATGCAATAAACAAGTTAAGGTCAGGTCCAAAAAAATTAGAAAAGTGTTTAGGTATAGGTCAGGGGATGTCCAGAAGTTTAAGAAGGTGAAAAGGAGGGTCAGAATAACAATCTGTAATTTTGGGTGACAGTGATCGTCGACGGTTGGGGTGATCGACGGTGGTTGTCTTGACCATCGACGGTTGGGTAATCGATGATGGTTGCTATAACCAATGATGGTTATGGCAATCGTTGGTGGTCCCCTGTCATAAACTTGATGGGGAGTAAAATGAGCTACAAATAGGTCACTGAGGGGTCAGAAAGGTTGTATGGGTAGTGTGGGCAAGGGAAAAGAGGTAGGAAGAGTATTCAACAAAGAACACACTTAGAATAAGCAAAGAAGGATAAAATGAAATAGAGAAAACAAAATGAGGTACCTTTGCTTTGAAGAATTGGATGGTTGAATGCTCGGAGGAATGCGAGCAGCGTAACGGTACCTTGACGAGAGAATCACACGAGTAGCGCTTCGGGTTGCTAAATGTCTGCACAAAAAACAAGATAGTCTGGATGCACAAGTTCTGGTCCTATATCTCCTCCATGAGCCTTGTATTTATAGCACAAAACTTCTTGAATGAGGAGAAAAAGTTGCCAAATTGAGGGAGGGAAAGTTGCTAAGTTGGTCGTGGATAAGTGTGATGAACTGATGAAAATAAATCCATAAGTTTTTGCATGGGAAAGTTGCCAATTTTGTTAGTGCAAGCTTGTTCACAGCTGGAAGTTTCTAATTTACTGGGTGATGGTACCTGATCGTCGACGGTTAGGCTAACCATCAACGGTTGATCCTCTAAGGCAAAAGAGGTAAAATACAAGGTATTGAGTGGTTTGTTTAAGTTTGTGTAAAGAAGGGTCAACTAGGTTAATAGAGGAGTTAACTAGGTCAGGGTTGAGAGCCAGGTCTTGGTGCGACAACCTAAAAAATGATTTGAGGGATGTTTTTAAGTGTCTAAATTTTGCTCCTTTTTGTTGTGGTCTTATGTCAATACGTTGTAAAACAAAAACAAAAGGTTGACAGTCCAGGGTCAGTTGCCCTGAGTATGGGAGGAGGGTATTCCCCCTCAAACTAGGAGTCGATGAGGTAGGATGGCAATCAAGTCGTGGTTTGATAAAAGAAAAGAAGGTTGAGGTATGGAAACGCAACTACACACACAAGGTGCAACGAGATGCTAAGGTCACAAAATCACACAAAGACACAAAATTGCCAATGTCGATAATAATAAGGTTGGGTTCTAGAAAAAGTGACTAGGTAACCAGTCCCCAGCATGGGTCATAGCTGATCGGGCTACGCATATTAAATGTCTTAGAAAGGGTTAGTGTTTACTTAGGTATCTGGGGTAAGAAGTGCTCCCGAGAAAAACATAAATGGTCAGGTTGCGCACAAAGTGGTGCAAAAAATGTTCAACAAGGCCAAATTGGTTGAAGCGATCAATAATGATCAAAGCAAGGTCGACACAAGGTGTACAAATAGGTGTGCTCTAAAAGAGAGGCTGGCGTCGCAATGGACGTTGACAAATGGGTGGATTGGTTGGGTTGAGTTTTGGTTGAGTTGACTCCTGATGCCAAAGGCAAGTGGACGCTGCCTACATAGTCCCATGGACAATGCATCTAACATGGACTTCAGGCCAAATGTAGTTCTTGGTGGTTAGGGTCAGGTCAAGGTGGCAAGGTTGAGCTCATGAAGAGATAGTAGGTAAAGTAGCAAAAATTGAGGTGGAAAAAGAAGAACAAGCCACCCTAACTGTTGACGGTGAGGGTGAACCTACGACGGTTAGGGTCAACTGTTGACGGTTAGGTGCAAACCCTAAATTGATGGTCAAAAAGGTAATCGACAATAGTTTAACCTGATTTGCATGTGAGCTTTTGGTGTTTTGTCCTGTTTGAGCGTAGTATACATAGAGCATTTGTGAGTGTGTGGATTCTAGAGAAGGTGTCAAGAGGAGATTGGTTTGTTTAGAGCGTGTTCGCGAGCAAGATGGACCCTGAAGAGGCACCAGTGGCAGGGCACGACTTGAGGAGGCACCACTGATCGCGGAATGAGGTGGGTATTGTTTTTTAACATTGATAGAAGCTAATTAAAGTTTTAATCAAGACTTAAAAGTTTACATAGGGTTGATATTTGGGTGAAAATGAAACCTAGGTTTTAGGTTGTTTTTGATCATTTTTTTTTGTTGCGAGGGGAAAAAGGAAGGGGTGGGTAGGAAACCGACCAAAATTGATGAGGGAGGATGGAAATAAGAGAAAATGTAGGGGGAAGGGGGGTTTTGATGTTTTGGGTGTTTTGGGGAGGTTGGAGGGTCGAGGCCTGCGACCAACGGTCCCCCGTAGGTGACCGTCGACGGTTGACCCAACCGACATCGGTCGACCCTAGGGCTATAAAATTCCCCTAGGGGACCGTAGATGGTTGGTAGAACCGTCGACAGTTGACAAAAGGGCTTGTGTTAAGGTTTAGATTGAGGGTGGCAGGTTTAGTTTTTAGAGTTTAGGGTTTAGTTTTTGTGATTTTAGGTTTTTAGGGTTAGGTTTTGAGAATTTAGGTGTGTAGGGTTAGGTTTGTACATGCTAGGTAGATGAAAAAGTATGTTGTAGAACAGGGTATGGGTTAATGGAAGAGGATAGTCGATATTGGGGTGGAAAATGAAAGGGAGGTAGGTGATTCAAATAGTGTTTGTTGGAGAGAAAGGTAGTGAAAGTCTATCAATTATTTTAATGGTCATGTTTAGAGGGATAGGTTTTTACTTAATTTGGGACATGGTTGTTTATAGGCACGAGAGCAGATTCAGTTGCGAGATCGTATTCTCGAGATATTCCCAACAGTTTGAGATGCGATGACGATCGAGGACTGGAGTCATATGGAGGCGGTGCGTTTCGTGACGATGCACGACTACCTGCATCTTTTGAGGGATGCTGCTATGATAGTCACCCTCATTGAGAGATGGGACCCGACGACTAATACCTTCTGGATGTCGACAGGAGAGATGATGATACTGTTGGATGTTCACTGGATTACATGGTTACCGATCCGAGGAGATCCCATTTATCAGATAGAGGGGGATGAGATGGACGAGTGTTTAGAGATGCTATATGAGGATGATGTCGGTGCTGCATAATTACATGCTGGAGGCTTCAATATCAGACCAATATACTAGAGAGCCCTAGGGGATAGACATTTGCTAACTATGTTGCAGTGAGTGGTTACCTATTATGCATTGCCAGATTCGATTGGAGAGGGATACCCTGGTGTGTTATTGGGGGTGTTAGTGGAGTTATATCTGGGTAGAGTTATGTTTGGATGGGCACATGGATTACTAGTGCAGAGATACATGGAGCTATGGGGGTTTTTGGGCACACAGATGGTATGGCATCAGTGTGGGGTTTGTGCTACATGGTTGGGCATACGACCACATACGAGTGCTACGACCATTGGGTTTACCAACTGGGGGTATTTATCGATGGATTACAGGGTCGATTTTTACCGATGGAGGAGAGAGAGGGCCCTGAAAGGAGCAGGCGGTGGTACACGTGACCTAGACTGGTTCAGAGATGCATTGGGGGTTTTGGTGGATGGAGACATAGTATGGAGGCCATATAGGGAGTGGCCTACATGGGAGGGCTACTAGCATCATACATTATCATTACAGAGCTGGAAGTGGATCTACTGATGACGGGAGGGAGAGACTAAGCGTATCCCATTAGAGAGGGTACAACGACAATTTGGATTGGTATAGGGGATCCCTTCTAATTTTGTATGATACAAGAGGGAGGATTCAGAGTATCCACTTCCGAAGCCACATCGATAGGATGAGGTTTTGGATTTTGAGGAGCTGTTGTTGAGGGGAAGTGACGACGTCGGGGTGACCCCTGACTACCCTGCGTGGTTCCAGGGTATATATACAGTGATGGATTTTGGTTTGGGAGATGGTGATAGGCCCTGACTACAACGCAGGCCCAGATAGTTGCATTACAGGGGCAGGTTGCGACTCTTTAGGGTCAGGTAGGAGGAGTCATAGTGGAGAGAGACCAGGTCCATGCACAAATCATAGCTTTACAAGGGCAAAGGTCATCATATAGGGTCAGGTGATTGCATTGATAGGGGACTGAGACTAGGCAAGGGGCTCACTTGATTTGGTGACCCCGAAGAGAAATTTCTTACGATGGGCCAGTGGAGCAGTGACAAGTACAACACCTCTCGAATATATCACACAGACCAGGTATCATGCAACGATACATGAGTTGAGATATTATGAGGGCATTGTGTTAGCACAGTGCCCTAATGAGCCGAGGTGGGGAGAGTATCAATTGAGTGTGTTAGGTGGAGCAGGTTTGGGGACCCTAGGGCAGTGGGTCGGCCAACAGGGCCTTCACCTAGTATAGGTATAGGTGCAGGTACATATATAGGTACTAGCGGGGCCAATAGCAGTGGTCTACTAGGGACATGATATGTATATGATCCATTTTTTGATATCAGCCTGCATGTCGAAGATGCGAGATGTATTTTGAGCGAGAATTTATGATGTATAGACATTGCACATATATACATGATATAATTTTATTGTGAGATGTTGTGTTGATGATGTCTAATGTTTTATTTGATGGTTATGCTTTCATGATGATGTATGCGGTTATGCTTCATTGTTAATTATGCTATGATGCTTAATGGTAATGGTTGGTTAATTGATATGGGTATGTGAGAAAGTATGTTTTAATGATGTTATTCATAATGATTAATTTAATATTTTGAGGCGAGGTTGGTTAATTATGTTAGCTAGGGATGATAAATTGTCTAATTTTGAATGTTAATGCTTTGTTTTGTGGAATGATTTTAGTTTTGATAGGTAGGGTAGGTATGGGTAATAACAAAGAGGGGTATTCTAGATTCTTTGGCAAGGATCTCATTATGCCCCATAAAGAGGATAGGATTTTAATGAACGTTAACTCTTCAGGCGCATCAAATTAGCATTTTCCTAGTACTAAGGTGGGTCATATAAACACCATGTGCCAAGTGAGCTCAGTATCCTTTGATTTATATAGGTGATATGAGAAAAAGAGGGTAGTGATAAAAAGGTAAAGGAAGAAGTGTTAGGTAGGGAACCGTGTGTGGGCTCACCCACCCTTAGGTGACGTCTAAAACCAAAACAAACTAGTCCATGTCATGAAAGGGTAGATTGATCAATGCGGGAAGTCTTACCAATATTAAAAGAGAATTGATTGCGTTTCGTTTGGGATAATGTTGACTTTTCATAGGATCGTGTATTATTATTTAAAAAAGGCGAAGCTGATCAAGGCGGGAAGCTTCATTGAGTGACAAAATAGAGCCGATTGCGACTGCTATTATTTATCATGTTAGCTTAGCCATCCTTCAAGGGAGTGGTCTAAGTTGGAGTTCTGATAGCTGTCCTTCGAGGGAGCAGTGTATCGTTTTATCATTTAGGCGACAACCGTCCTTCGAGGGAGTGGTCTGTTTCTTTTTCTTATGATAATGGACCCAAATAATATGTATCCCAAAAATCTTAAACTTTTGTTTTAGACATGGACACATCTATTTGAAGATTAGAGCGAAACCATTTGTAAGGGAAAGGTTGTGCCTCAATACGATGGTTATGTGATAATAGGAAGGGGTCTTAAAGAACGTGCGGCCATGGGATTCCATCTAACAAAAGACAAAAAGTATCCATGAGATCCATGCCATGGGTAGAGCCGTGCTACCCACATTTAAGATTGGATGAAAAGGCTTGACGGATAATCACATGGATTTGGTGTAACTACATGCCCTTAAGAGGAATGGTGTAAGAGGGTTAGGGGAGTGAGAAGTTCTTAAAATCAAAGGACGAACTTAAGTTAGACAACAGGGTGTGTTAGATAGGCCTTGGCAATAGAAAGGGCGCAAATGTGAAGCGTTGAGAGGCTCCGGTTCTGGTTTGCCTTCGAGAGAGGACAAACGATAAGCTCTTGATTCGTACTTGTGGGTTATAATATAGGGTCCGAGCCAGTTGAAGGCAAACTTACCCTTTTTGGTTTTCTCCATGTTAGTGACATGTTCGTTTTCTTTGAGGACAAGGTCTCCAATGTTGAATTCTCATATTTTCAAATGTTTGTTGTAGGCTCGCTTGATACGATCTTGATAGATACGAAGGTGATTAAGGGCAACAAGGCGATGCTCATCAAGGAGTTCTAAGCGTGCTAAGTGATCTTGATGATAGTCACTGTCAGAAAGAATTTCCTGCAAGGATATATAGAGAGATGGAATTTAGACTTCAAGAGGTAGAATTGCCTCGACTCCAAAGACCAGAGAAAAAGGTGTAGCACTTGTAGCAGTTCGGATAGTAGTGCGATAGGCCCATAGAGCAAATGGGACATGAAGGTGCCAATCCTTGCCCGAAGCATTGACCACCTTGGTGAGCATTTTGATGAGGGTTTTGTTAGAAGCTTCGGCCTGTCTGTTGGCTTGTGGACGATAAGGGGAAGAGAAACTTAAGTCAATGCCAAAAGCCTTACAAAGTTCGTGGACCTTTTTGTTCTTGAAGTATTTTCCATTGTCAGTGATGATTTTATGAGGGACAAGCGGCAAATGATGTGATGGGTAATGAAGTCAATGATTTTTTCAGCTTTGATTCAGATCAATGGAATGGCTTCCACCCATTTGGTGAAATACTCTGTGGTGGTGATGATATATTGGTGACGTTGAGAGGAATGAGGATTTATCTCGCCAATAAGATCAAGGCCCCATTGCGAGAAGGGCTAATAATCTACTGATACCTGGGGACCATGAGGAGGTGCATGATGGAGGTTAGCATGTTGTTGACATTTGACGCATTTCTTGGCATAGTCACAACAATCCTGATTAAGTGTAGGCCAATAATATCCTAGGCAAAGAATACGCTTTGCAACAGCCAAACCACTAAAGTGTCCTCCACAGATGCCGTCATGTGCTTCCTTAATGGCGTGAGAGGATTCATTGTTATGAAGGCATCGAAGGAGGCCATCAAAGCCTTGTTTGTAAAGAATGCCCCCTAGTATTTAGTAGTGAGAGGTGCTTTGAATGAAAGCTCTACGAGCATTTCTTGGAAGATCGAGCGAAATGACACCAACATTAAGGTAGTCAAAGATTTGGTCATACCAAATGTCTAAATGTGATGTTTCCACTTGGCAAATGGTAGGAAGATCGAGACTTAGGTGAGATGGGGTGACAAAGCAGTGTATGGTGACAAATAGTTTAGAGTCAGTAGGTTGGGATGGAATGTGGGACGCAAGGGAAGCCATTGTGTTTGCAAATTTATTTGTAGAGCGAGGGACTGATTAAATGGTATAATGGTTAAATGATGCTAATAGTTTGTCAGCAAGTTGTTTAGATTTCAAAAGAACATCGTTTGTGCATTGATAGGCTCTTGTGACTTGGTTGATAATAAGTTGAGAATCTCCAAAGACACGTATAATTTTGATTCCTAAGGATAGGGTGGTTTGGAGACCTATGATCAAGGCCTCGTATTTGGCTATATTATTGGTACATTCGAAATTGAGTTTGAAAGAAAGAGGGAGAGGTTCTCTGTTAATGGGAATGAGGATTATGTCAGCACCCCCACCATTTTGACATTTGGAACCGTCCAAATACATAGTCATTTGATAGGAGGGTTCTCCTGAAGAAAGAGTAGCTATAGACTCATCTGGAAAGGAAAAAAGAGGAGTTTGATTATAAGGGAGAGGGGCTTCAGCTAGTTGGTCCGCAATGACCTATCCTTTAATGGACTTTTACGGAAGAAACTCAAGATCGAACTCAGCTAAAAGCATGAGCCACTTAGCCATACGTTGGTTATGATATGGCTTAGAGTGCATATACTTGAGGGGGTTAGTGTTGGTAAGGATATAAGTTTTGTGGTTAAGAAGATAGTGACGAAGTTTAGAGGTGACGAAAACTAAGGCAAGACAGTTTTTCTGGATGGGTGTATCGGGTTTCATAGTCAATGAGGGTGCGACTGATGTAATAAACAACTTGCTCCTTATCTTGGTCATTACGGTGAGCGAGCATGGCTCTCAAGGAATGATCAGTGGCAGATAGGTATAAATAAAAGGGTTGATCTTCCTTCGGGGGAATAAGGACAGTTGGAGAAAGAAGATACTCTTTGATTGCATCAAAGGCTTGTTGATACTCCTTGGTCCATTTAAAGGAGGTATCTTTTTTTAAGAGGTGGTGAAAGGGTTGACAACAATCGGATAGCTGGGAGATAAAACGACGGATTGATTGAAGTTTGCCTTGTAGGCTATGGAGTTGTTTTAAGTTAGTAGGAGGCATTTCTAGAATGGCTCTGACTTTTGTGGGGTCTATTTCTATTTCACGAAGGGAAATAATGAAACCCAAGAGTTTTCCTGAGAAGATCCCGAAGATGCATTTCTTCGGATTGAGCTTGACATAATAATGGATAAGTCTTTCAAAGATGATGGCCAAAACGACGAGGTCATCTTGGGGATGTTTGGATTTTTCGAGCAAATAATCAACATAGTCTTCAACTATTGTATGAATGAGGTCATGAAAAATGGAGGTCATGGCTCGCTAATATGTGGCTCTTGCATTCTTTAAGCTAAAAGGCATGACACGATAGCAGAAAGTTCCCCATGGGGTGATAAAAGATGTCTTATGTTGATCTTGGGGGGCAATCAAGATTTGGTTATATCCCAAAAATCTGTCCATGAGGGATAACATTTCATGGCCAACGGTAAGATCAACAAGTTGGTCGATGTTAGGTAGGGGAAAGTCATCTTTGGGGCATGCAAGGTTAAGATCCCGGAAATCCACACAAAGGCGAGTCGCCTAGTGGGTTTGGTGACAAGAACAATGTTAGAGACCCATTGTGGATAGTCAATGGGTTGAATAATTTTCACAGATAGAAGGCGCTGAAGTTCTTCTTTGACAAGAAGAGCTATACGAGGATGGATTCGACGAAGTTTTTGTCGGATTGGCTTAACCTCAGGACGAGTGACGATGTTATGAAGGGCAATGGATGGGTCAATACCAGACATACCCTAATAAGACCAAGCAAATACTATGCCATGGTCACGAAGGAAGGTTGCATAGTTTCTTTGTTACTCAGGAGTTAAGGATTGGCCAATCTTCACAATATGAGGGTTCTCCTGAGTACCCAAGTTAAGGTTTGTGGTTGATTCATTTAGCATTGTTTGGTTTTTAGGAGGGAGGGCTTTTTGAAGAGAAGAATCCTCAACACCCAGATAGGTAAGAATAGATTTATCATTTTGACATTGGATGGTGTTAATGGTAGGAGAATCATGCATGATTATTTCAGGGTGGATGAGAGGAATGGTTTTAGTTTGACCCCCCTATTGATAAGTCAGGGGACCTAAACTGACAGTGTTGATAAAAAAAAAAGTTAGGTGGGATGATGTCACTGTCTTCAAATGGAATTGGTGAGGGTAGAGGTTCTTCAAATTGGAATTGTGAGGTCGATAAGGGTAGAAGTTCCTCGAATGGGAGAGGTGAGGTTGGTGGTTCCCCAAATAGGAGAGGTGGAATTGGTGAGGCTGGTGGTTCTCCAAATGGGAGAGGTGGAATTGGTAACGCTGGTATGGGCTTTTTTGGGGGAACATACCCTAGGCCAAAGAACTCACGAGGTTTCTGAGTTTTGATAGTAGGAAGTTTATGGGGTCCTTGTTCATAGAGGCCAAACGCAAACCCTTTCCAAGCGCATCGATGAAGGTACATTTGAGCAAAGGTCGGGTTGCTAAGATAGGAAAAGTTGGAAGTGAATAGCTGAATACAAGGCATGGTGGTGGGTGCAAGAAGCGGTTTATCAAGTTCCCCATAGACAAAATATGTTCTATTATTGGGAAGACCAAAGGGGACAAGGGTACGAATATTGGGATCATAAGATGGATCATTCTGAAGGTTTCCAAATTCATGTGGAGAGGGAAAAGTGTCCAAAGCTAAAAGTCGATATTCCCCAAGTGTAAGTCGTTGGAATGTGGATTGCAAGGGGTGCTCGATTGGGATTTGTGATGAAGGAATAATTGATTGAACTAGTGGATGCTTCACTATTGTTGAAAGTATCAGTGTTGGTGTGTTGGTTTGACGCGGTGGTTTGGCTAGTGGTTGGCTGTGAAGAGGGTGAAGGTGGAATAAGAACATCATTGGGCTGATACGTCATATTGCAAGAAGCAAAGGGACTCAGATTAGCTTTGATTGTAATGACTTGTCCTTCATGCTCAAACTTGATGCATCGATGAAGGGTAGAAGGGACGCATGCCATGGTGCGGATCCAGGGGCGACCAAGTAACACATTATATTGAAAATCGCCCTTTACAACGTAAAACAATTCAGGAATGGTTCGAGGCCCGAAACAGATGTGGAGAATAACTGTCCCCAGAGTAGTGGCCAAGGTATCATTGAACGATCGAAGAACCGTTGAGCTTTCCGACATGATGTTTTTAGGTAGTTGAAGTTGATCATAAGCATGGGAGGAGATGATATTGATACTTGCTCCTCCATCAATCATGACCCTTTTGACATGTGTATGATTGATGGATGCTGTGATAAAAAGAAGGGGATCAGGATCTTCGCTATGATATGGTGGGATTTTAGATTCTTGAAAGGTGACACTGGTAACATATTGGACAGCTCCAATCAAAGATACAAGAGGTTGGGGATCATCTGGTTGAACTTCTATGGAACATATCGCTTCAATTAAAGCTTGACAATGTTGAGGCGAGGTGCTTATTAAGTCATAAAGACTCATTTTAACGGGCGTTTGGTGAAGTTGTTTTATCACCAGACATTGGACAAATGAAGGTGCATTGGAGGAAGGGGCTCCCAAAATGGAGACCTTAGGCTTGGATGGTTGTGAAGGTGAAGGTGTAATCTGTTGGGTTTGGTTAGTTGGCTGAGGAGGTGAAAGGTAAGACCATAGAATGGTGGCCTTGGCTTTACCCTTTTCATTTGTTGGACCCCTTTACTCTTGTCCTTGTGTTGGGCTCTAAACCAAGTTACCATATGAATAGTACATATAAGGGGAATAGTTACTTGCTTTAGTTCCTCTGTTACACACTTCGGTGGGAGTAGAGAAGGAGATGATTGGTAGGAGGATTGGATAGGTGGTAATAGAGGCAAAGGGCTTAAAGAATATTCATCCAATAGATCATCCTCCTCCAAAAGGCCATGAATGATAGTTTGGAGAGCTTTACAGTTCTCCGTATCATGCCCAGGGGTTCTATGGTAAAGACAAATTAGATTGTCATTGAACCAGGTTAGCTTTTGACGAGTGGGGTCGAAAGGCTTGATGGGGGGTAAGTTAATGGTAGAAGCATGCAGGAGCCTTTGTAATATTGTTGTATAAGACTCTGATAAGGATTTTGGAGATGGTGGGGTTTGGTTTTGTGGTTTAGGTTTCTTGTTGGGTAAGGGATTTTTAATAGGAGGTATGGTTGGTGGGGTAACCCTGGCTGGAGGTTTCGAATGAATTGTCTTAGTTGTAATTGGTTTAGAAATTGGGGGTCTAGATGATAAGGGTTTAATAGATGGGAAGGTGGATGGGGAAAGGTTGGGGAGGAATGATGCTGAACTAGGAGATGGGCTTGTTATAGGTAAAGAAAAGGGAGATGGTTTTTTGGAGGAAGAGTAGTTACGGGAATTGTGGAAGGATGTGGTCCTAAAATAGAAGCTAAGGGTGAAGGGGTTGGTATGATTCTTCCTCAAAGTTGAGGTCTAGGTAATTCCTCCTTAATGGGCTTAATTGGATTAGGTTTTGGTTGGATTGGTGTGGTTAGATCTAGTCTCAAAGGAGGGTGAGCGAGATTTGGCGTGTGAAGGATCCCCAAGGTCTTGATTGGCTTGGTAAAAGAAGCATAGGGTAATTTAGCAATTTTAGATAGGGGTAATTGAGGTTGTCCTTTGGTAACTTTAGGAGGAGTCGTTGGTGGAGTTGTAACAACAGGCTCGAAAGTGGATTCTAGTGAAGTAGAAGGTTCAGTTTTATTTTGATACCGGAGTCCAAGCCGATGCCAAAAGGTAGCTCTATCAAAGTTAGGTTGGGAGGTGAACTCCAAACTTTGAACTAGCCGAGAGAAGGGTTTATAAACAGGAATTGTTCCCTGATCGTTAGCTTCAAAGTGTAAACCCTTTGGGGACGAAGAAGTAGCGGTTGTAGTATTATTATCTTTGGTGGAAGTTTCCAAAGGCAATGGTTGGGTAGATAGAGGTATTGTCTCTTGAGAGATGACTTTCAGGGAAGATTCAGATGATTCTGCAATTGCTGTGGTAAGGGTAATGGTTTCAGGTGGAAGGGTTGGTTTAGCTTCTTCCTCGATTCGGTTGTCCAAAGGAATAAGTGGTTTTTCGAGTTGCATTGGAGGAGTGAATAAAATGGTCGATGGAGTGACCATCTCCTTAGGTGTTGCCACCATAGGAGGGGTGGGTGAAAACATGGTTTCATCCAAGGAAGTGGAAGGGATATTCACTTCCTTTGTTTGGGCATTTGAAGGGGTTGGTGGCAGGTGGTTCTTCTTAATTTGGGTGATAGAAGTAATAACTTCTTCGACAATGGGCACATTACTGATGACATTGATTACATGTGCTTCATGTGAATTGGAGGATTCGGGTTGGTTTTCATGGTATTGGGCTGAAGGTGGATGGTTTGGAAATGGTTTTCGGAAAATATCAAGGGATTGGTTTGAAGGAGCATTAGGGTTGTCAAACACAAGTTCCCCTTTATCAATTAGGTCTTGGACAATGCTTTTAAAAGTATTGCATCTATCAGTATCATGTCCAACAATCCGATGATAGTCACAATGATCATTCTCATTGTACCACCTAGGAAGGGGACGAGAAGTATCAAATTGTTGAAGGGACTTGATGGGTGGAAGTTGGATTAGATTGGACTTGAGTAGTTTCTCCAACATCGACGCATAAGATTCTCCAATCGGG
This sequence comes from Torreya grandis, assembly GCA_037957365.1. NCBI lineage: Eukaryota > Viridiplantae > Streptophyta > Pinopsida > Cupressales > Taxaceae > Torreya > Torreya grandis. Next base: position 2,165,968 of record JARHVA010002948.1, read on the forward strand.
GTAAATGGTTTTGAAGGAACCCGATTTTGAGTACGGTTTTGGCGATTGGAAGGGTTGTTGGTTGGATGTGTTTGGTTGATGGGTGGAGGAGGTGTGGTTTTAAGAACGATCAAACGTGTTGATGGTTTCGCTTTAGAATTGGTTGGGTTCGTAGTTTTGGTGGAAGTTGACTCTGTGGATTTGAAACTAGAATTTTTATTTCGAAGCTTCGACTTCCCTTCATCAATAGCACGGTTTTCCGATTTACGACCATAATAAAAGCTTCGTCAAAGGTCCTAAAGGTTTGGACTTGGAGAGTTGGAGCAATGTGTTTAGCACAACCTCGGGAAAACAATTCGATTAATTCGGGTTGAGGTAATGGGAAAGTGAGTTGATTAATAAGACCTCTCCATCTAGCAACAAAATCAACAATGGACTCATCTTCAAACTGTTTGATGCAGTATAGGTTTGTAATGGAAACCTTTGTAGATATGTTTACAAAAAAGTGTTCCAAAAAGGTTTGTGCCAATTGAGAGAAAGAAAAGATAGAATGAGTGGGAAGAGCATTATACCAGTCAAGGGTGAGCCCAAATAATGACATGGGAAAGGTTCGGAGGAGAAGAGCGTCATCATAAGCGATCAAGTAGCACGCATGTTGGAATGCTCTTAAGTGTTGTTGAGGGTCCTCCTTCCCTTGGAATTTAGAAAATTTGGGCAATTCCCATTGAGAAGGATAAGCATAAATAGGTACGAAGGGATGGATAGGCTCATTACAAATTTGGTCATAAGACAAAAGATTGGTTGAGGCGGAGATGGATGACTCCAAACTGTCATTTTGTCCATGAGCATTTTGATTAGGTCGGGTTGGGGTTGAGAAATCGCATAATTAAAAGGTACATTTCATTGAGGCTGGTTCACAATAATGTACAAATAGGTAGCAGATGGTAATGACGAAGCCACATACTGATAGGTGGTGTCAAGAGGTTGAGATGGCGTCACATAAGAATTGCTTGGTATAAAATGTTGGGTGGTGGTCGATATGTACCCTTGTAGGTTAGGGACATATTGATAAGTTGTGATAGGCATGCGTTGGGGAAAATATGTGGTTGGTATGCTTGAGATAAGAGGAAATTGGGAAGGTTGAGGTTGGGTGGTTACCCTAGTGCTAATTGGAGGAAGGTTTTGAGGTATGGAGAGCACTATGTTTTGAAGTGGCACTGTGGTCGAAGGATTGGTTGCAACCGAAGGGAAGATAGAAGCTGAAATGGAAGATAATGCCACAGTAGATGGGGCGTAGGTAACTAATGGTAAGGTTGAACCCCCATGGGGTGTAATTGGTGGTGTTTGGTTGGGCGGTGGAAGGTTGGTTTAGGTTTGGGTGGATGGGATGTTGGAAGAGGTCTGAGTTAATGGTTGAGTTGAATTGGTTCTTGCCATGAGGTGGGATGGCATACCAAGAGAAGGTTCAAAAAAAGGAGTAGAAGAGGGAGGGGTACGATGATACAAGGTGTTAAGGTAATGTTGCAAGGCAATTGGATTGTTGTCGAGAAGGGCGATGAAGTCCAGATCTCCTTTAGATATGATTGGAATTCTAGAGGGAGATGGTGGTGGAGGAGAATGGTGAGGTGAACCATGGGGAGATTTATCCACATCTGAGGTATAATCCATGGATGAAGATGAAGGTGGTGGTTGATTATTTTGATTTTTCACTTATTGTTTGGTCAAAACCATGTGAAAAATCTGGAAGTGGACAACGAACCTTTCACCTCAAACAATGAGCAATCCAAGAAAAACCCAAAGCAAACAAAGCACACACTAAAAGTGCAATTAATCCTAGGATTTATTTTAAATCGCTTTTGGCTTATACTTTAAAGAGTGTGAAAGGGAAAATTGGCTTATGATTCGGGTACTAAAAAGCCGTCTAAGGATGGTTTCAGATTAAGTTTGGGTGCTCAAAAAATCTGCATTAGACCGAGTACATGACCTCGTACTGGGGGCTTGTTCTCCACACTTCATGAACCCGAAGCCGAGTCGGGTCGCTTAACCAATATATACCATTTGTCTAGAGTTTATACACCACAGAGAATGGAGTGGGTCCTCCTCTTGGTGGTGAAATCCAAGTGGGATCACTGGGTAGTTTAAAGTGATCCAAAGGGTGATGAAATCCCAATGGGCCTTGTCTCAAGTATGTTTTGATGTGTTCTTTGGTGCAGTGGTTTGGTAGTGTAACATATGTGTTCTACGATTCATTCAAAATACCATTAATTAATCTAGGTGAGCTAAGCATTAAACAGACAATTCAATGGATGTACTTAATTTTAGCCCAAAAGGAAATCTTTGGTTTCTTTGAATGCAAAAAAGGAACAATGCAATAATGCAACCTATCCCTAGAATGAATTTTGCACTTTTTTTTTTGTTTGTTTTGATTTTAGAAAAGAAAAGTAAAAGAAGTTTTGTATTTTTCAGAATTTAAAAAGTTGCAGAAATGCAATAAACATGAGATTCACTAATGCAACTATATGAAATAAACAAAACTATGAACTTTTAAAGGGTCCCACTAGGCGTGCTAGAATGTTTCACTTAATTTCTTACTTTAATTCTTTTTGCTTTGAAGGAGGAGAGAAACAACAGATGAGGGGTGTGTACCTAGAAGAAAGTGCGTGCACTGATATCTAGATGAGGTGAGAACTCTTCTTTGGCGAGGGAAGAATGATCTGCAAATCACGTGAACTTAACAAAAAATATGTTAATAGAGAGGTAAGGGGCTGCCTGGTGAGAAACCAGTCCCAAGAAAGGAATATGTTTCCTTTAATGGATGTCAGCACTTGTTCAACATTCAAGTTTATTGATAAAAAGGAAATTACAAATAGTAGATATAAAATGATGCCGATGAACAATATAAAAAGAAGACTAATCTATAATAGGATCAATGTTATCAAAATAATGGTTCCAAAATGCAGTAGCCTCATCAATATCTTCCTGGATTATGGCTAATTGTTCCTCTACGCCCTCTGGATGGGGTGTCATTGAGGGAGGGAAAGTTGTTAAGTTGGTCCTAGATAAATGTGATGGACTGACGGAAAGAAATCCATGAGTTTGTGCATGGGAAAGTTGCCAATTTTGTTAGTGCAAGCTTGTTCACGGCTAGAAGTTTCTAATTTGCTGGGTGATGGTACCTGACCATCGACGATTAGGCTAACCGTCGACGGTTAGGCTAACCGTCGGCGGTGAACCCTCTAAGGCAAAAGAGGTTCGACGGTTTGGCTAACCGTCAGCGATCGACCCTCTAAGGCAAAAGAGGTAAAATGCAAGGTATTGACTGGTTTGTTTAAGTTTGTGTAAAGAATGGTCAACTAGGTTAATGGAGGAGTTAATTAGGTTAGGGTTGAGAGCCAAGTCCTGGTGCGACAACCTAAAAAACGGTTTGAGGAACGTTTTTATGTGTCTACAGGTTGTGTAAGTATTACACCGATTGCCGTCCCTGATGCATCAACATGGACATGAAAAGGCTTTGTTCAATCAAGGAATTACAAGATAAGGGTTGTAACTAATCTTTGTTTGAGTGTTTCAAAGGCTTCTTTGCAAGAATTAGTCCATGTGAATTGTTCATTGTGCTTTAGAAGCTCTTCTAAGGGTGCAACAATCTTGGCATAACCTCAAGTGAACTTTTTGTAGTAGTCCGTGTGTCCTAAGAATGCACATACCTCATGCTGAGTTTTGGGCACTGACAGACAGAGAATGATAGACCTTGGTTGGATCCACCAGGAGTCCCTATCTACAAATGATATGGCCAAGGAGTACCCCAAAAGGTGTTACAAACAAGCATTTCTATAAATTCAGGGAAATTTGTAAAACTCGACAACGCTCAAGCATGAGCCTCAAATTGACATAGTGGTCCTTGATCAACCTGTATATCATCCAGTCATCTAAGTAGACTTGGAGAAACTTATGGATAAAATCTTTGAAAGCCTCAACTGCTACCCGTGAGAACACTGTCGAGGCATTTTTCAACCTGAAAGGCATGACGGTATAGGCAAAAGAGCCCCATTCTGTAGCAAAAGTGGTCTTGGAGCGGTCTTCCTCAGCTATCTGGACTTGGTGATACCCCAAGAACTCGTCGATAAAGGAGTATATCTCACCACCGGCAACACTTTTTAGGATTTCCTCCGTGAATGGTGTTGGAAAAGGATCGATCACACATGATGCATTTAATATATGATAATCAACACATATCCATATATGCCCATCCTTTTTGATACTGATTACCATGGGACTTACACAATCAGATTCATCAATGGGAGTAATTACTCCAACGTGAAGCATGTTGTCAATCTCCTCTTTTACACGCGCCTAGAGGTTAGGGTTCATCCTGTATGGATGTTTCTTTATTGGGTGAACGCCGTCTGTCAACTTTATATGCATTTTCCCTAGGGAAGGGTGAACTCTTCATTTTGCTATAATTTCTCGGAAATACATCTTGATATTCATTCAACAACTCAAAAATTTGAGATATTTCTGTCTCAGTCCAATAATATTCAATTGTAGCCATTTTTGGATCTTACTCCATGCCAATGTTAAGTTAAACAGTTTGGATGGGCTCGTGATAGGGGTTGGTTGGAGAACTGGTGTCCCGAATAGTTCATGAACAAGTACTTGTAGGGACGTCCAGGTGGTTTGTCATTGGGTCACATGAGGTAGATCCTTCACTTTCATATACTTGGAATATGAGTTTTTGCTTTCTGAGGTGGATCTCTTTACGACATTCGTCATTTGGGGTTGTTGATGGTGCAAGGATTGTAGGAGGCTCCGTAAATAATTGCAAAGGTTCTTCAAGGTCCAGATGAATATGGCGCAGCCAGTCTTCAACGAGACTTGGATCTCCAATGATTGCTTCGTGCATGGCTTGAAGGGTGAGGCATAAGTCCATCCTCGGTGAAGAGTAAAAGAGTGCCGATGTCATGTTCTCTTTTAATAACTACCAAAATCTAGTGTCACTGTGTCTTTCTTCATGAATGTACCAGGCCCGTGCCCATGTGCGCAAAGTTCCATAAAACACATGGACCCAGAGGTACTCTGATAAGAATGTTTCTTCGGCTTGCCATATTGTTTCACATGTTTCAAAATGAGGTTTAGGGGCTTTCACACCATTATAGCTAAGCATGCCTCTGACCTTATTGTCGTGGTGAAATCTATGATGTAGAGCAACTCGCACTTGATCCCAATATAGAAGACGTTCTTTATGGGTATGCCACCATCTGGCAGTAGCACCATCAAGAATGTGATCTAAGGACCTCATCTTGTTGTTTCAGTACCATAGAACTCTTCGAAGCATTGGATAAAATCACGTACCTTCATTTATCCTTGGAACCATGGAGCTTCATCAAGTCTCTCCAGTGGTGGTCCCTCCAATGGCCCTCTCATTGCTAATCCCATGAGGCACACAAACTTGTGATGCTTTGGAAAATAGCGCGAGATGCTATTGCCTTTGTTTACGGTGCTGGACAATCTTTCGGTGAAATCATAATCGTCGTGGGCCCAACAGTTGCAAGAGTTTCTTGTGGTATCTAAGATAGATTGGTTATTCGTTCATCGAAGAATACCATCTAGTGTTGGATCATGTTGTTCATTATTCCAAGCAGTTACATTGTACAAATTGTTAATACCTTCATCAGTATTTATGGGATCACTATAGGGAGGTCCATGTGTTTGGTCTATAGGTATTATCATGCGTTGATCGGGATTCTCAAAGCTAATGTATCGATTTTTAAAGCTCAAATCTGCATGATTTTCATAGCACCAAGGCCTTCCCAGTAAGGTTGGATAGTCATCAGCTTCGGCCAACTCCAAAACCTCAAAATCTGCTTTGAAGGGAACCCCGAGTATGTCAACTGTAGTGTTCTTGAGGACTCCGATAGGACGCGCTCGAGTCTTATTTGCCATAAACAAGACATGAAGAAAGGGCTACAATGCTGGACTAGACATCTTTCACCAAGCATCTTTAGTAAGAACATTCACCTTTGCACCAATGTCTACTAGAATACCTTGGACTACCCATCTGTTGATTGCTGCATTTACTAATATCTCTCCATCTTCCAGGGAAGAGGAACTAGGAATTTTCTAATGTCGGGTATGATTTAAATAGCGATCTTCACTTTATTGGCTAAGGTGAGGGTGGATTTCATTTAGTAGGCGAGCTTGTCTTTTTAAGCTAGACGCTGAGCTGGGGAACAATGTCTTCGTCGAGCATACGTTTGCATAGTTCCTGAAAGTTATCCCACACTATAGGGGGTTCGACTTCTTTGTGCACTGCAACACGTTAGATGACATCCTTATCCTTGAGATATTGAATCTTGCCTTGGAGTTCTCGCATAAGTGTCATTATATCTTGAAGAATATCTTTTTGCTGTTGTGCATCAGGTTGCTTCCTTGCCCGTGGTTCCTCCTGATATATTTTCTCGACCGGGTTGGTTGTGGATTGAGTTTGACCTCCACTATGAATGGTGATGTTCACTTGATGTACTATGGGAATAGTTGGTTGTGCGTGCCACTGTGGTTTGTCTATGCGAATCATGTCGGCACCCTTTTCATTTCGATCTTTAGTGATGGCTGCATATAGATCAGGGCATTCTTATAGTTGATGATCTTTTTTGTAAAATGCACAGGTTGGGTATTTTGGGCAATCTCTTTGATTGTGCTCTGGTGAACCACATTTGTAACAATTTCTTCGCATAAACTGACCACCACCTCGCCCTCGCCCTCGCCCTCGATAGCCACCATTGTCTTGATTATTGGCAACCAAAGTTTGATGCATGCCGCGTGCTCGAGCTTCATGAATGTCACTGATCAATCGACAATCGTTGGTGTCATGTGTGTAAGCATCACAAATATTACAATATACAGACACCTTGGTGTTCATGGCCCGCTGTAGAAGGGGACACAAACATACATCATGTTCCTCATTACATATTTCACAAGCTTGCTTGAGTATTGCACTAATGTTCTTACGTGGGTAGTTATTTCTTGTGTGTCCTTCAATTTCGTAGTCGTTACACTAGATACCACTATAGGACTCATGAGCGTTGTTTGCCATTAGTTTTTCAAGTTGAGATGTCATGGATGCTATTTGTGCCTCCATAAAATGACTAATCCCAGTATCCATACTTCCAACAGCCTCAAGGTGGAGGGCAACTTCTAGAGCCTCACACGCGTTTATGAAAGTTCTTTGTGACAAGGTCCGTAAAAAAGATAACAATAATCCTTCTACGAACCATTGTGCATGTTGAGCAGGATTGATTTCAAAGGACAACTTAGAAAGCAAGGTCTTGAACCGTGCATCATATTCCCGTATGCTCTCTGTAAGTCCATGTTTTATGTCTTTCAACATCGCTATACTTCGCTGCTCAAACTCAAGAATATCAAATTCTTGTAAGAACGCTGCTTTGAGGTGGTCATAGTCGACCATTGCTTGCTGAGGGTCGAATTTGTGATACCATTTGTGTGCGCGCTCTAAAAGGGTGGTTGCAAACTGTGTTGCCTTTCGCTCAGAGGACGTGATGCCACATGCCATCCAAATCAGTTCACACTTATGAACATGCTCGACTGCATTTTCTACCCCTCGATACTCAGGTAGGTGCAATGTCATTTCATAATAAACCGTAGGTGGTTGAAAAAATGATTGCTTAGAATATCCAACTTTCGTTCCTATAGGGGGTCCGCTTCCTCTAGTGCCTCCTCCTAATCCTCCTCCAGTGCCTCCAGTAGCAGTGCCCATGGGAAGAGGCGTGGTGGAGGGTTGACTTTCTAGGTTTGGGCCTGTACTCTAGCCTTGAGGGCCAGATCCTCCAGGCATTCCAAGTTGTGCCATGGACTTCTCTTGAAAAGAGAAGGATGTAGATTCTAAATTATTGCCTAATGCCCTGGTCTCAGTTTCCCTTATCCGTTTAGTTTCTGAATATGTATTGTCTGCATCCCAATTCTTTATACGTACTTTATCCGATTCAAAGGCATGAGCACGCACTATGGTGGGGGAGCCTAATTGAATCGTACTTGGTTCGTCTCTGATAGTCCAGCTCGTTTCTCCTTTGAAGATTGCAAATTTCTTCTACTCTGTCTCTGCGTTCACCACTTCACCATCATTGTCTATTGTCACTTGATGTTCGCTCGCCCACTGACTGTTTGCTTGTCCACTGACTGTTTGCGTAGTTACTGGTTTTGACCGCTCCCGTCGATTGCTGATCAGCTGCTGTCAATCTCTTGCAAAAGGCTTCAACTCAGCATAGTTTGTTTACCTTCTGCGAAGTTGCGACATATATATATATATATATAATGTGTTTTAGCCTTTTAGGGTACGCAGCCGCACTTTTCAGGGTTTGCATTGTTGATAGGAGTTTTTTTATGTTTTTTTTTTTTTAGGTTTTTAATTTTTATGTTTTTATATTAAAAAATGTCTGAACCGTATCAGATTAATTCGAAGACCGAAAAATGCGCATTGTTCTGGACTTTGCCGAGATCCGGCTGAACTTGATAACTATGGTGAAAAATATATATAATTTTTTAAAATTTGTTTTTTTATCTTAATTTTTTAATATTCGTACAAGAAGATTAGGCCATGAGTTAGAATGTCATCGTACTAATACTGAACTGGTACCCATTATACCTTTATCGGTACTGTACCACGGAATTTAGTTTCAGATTAATAGAACATAGCTGGTCATGATTAGAAATATAGTTCTGTATATACCAAGAGCAATCATGACACAAAGTCGAATTCAGATCTTATCCAAAACATGGTTCTATACTTACCTGTTATCTCCCATTTTTGTCAAATGGGAAATAAAGCTAATTGTACGTCTCTAGTATAAAGGGGGCCACTTTTTTAGAGTCACCATTCAAATCAAGCTTGCAAATAAAGCTCGTGGAAGAAAAGGAGTTTGAAGATACCCCAAGATACCAAGTTTGCATCATTAATGCCTCCAATATTCACTAACTGTCAGTATTTATCAAGGCTTCCCAAATGGTGTTGTCACTTCGGTATCAAGTTGTTAGAGAAACAGATTTTTGGGCAAGCATATAGACTTTCCACCTCATCATAGCTGTTCAGATTTCCGATTGGGACTCTGACCTGATCCAATACAATTCAAAAGAAGCAAAGAATACACAGATGCATTTGCTGTCTGCGGTAGGGGTTCCCAATATCCTTAATTTCAAATGCTTCACATGACATTCTTCCTACCTATTGATTTTGTTCAATTTCCAATTGGTTTTTAAGTTATACATTATGTTTTTTTGTTTTGTCTTTGAGCCGGTGACGCTTAGGGCACAATGCTTACATAGGCTTCTTAACTTCCTCTGAGTTCTAACCTCGACCACCACGGTGGGCTTCTTAGGCTTATGCTGTAGAACAGCCCCCTCAATGTGTGCTACTGCTCTGGTTGCATCCAGCCTGCATACGATCCCATGAGACCTGGGAATTTCACTAACACAAGGAAGAGAGTAGGGGGTCCATTGCTCAAATCTGCTCCTGCTTGTGCCCAGTAAAGTCCAATTTCTGTCACTTCTGCGTAACCAGCAAAAAGTTTCACCCTATCCGACTCAGCGTTGGTTCAATGGCAATGTATATCAGACCATATTGTATTGCCCAAAAATTTATGCTTCAGAAAGCTTTATCTGCACTTCAAGAATTAAAACCTAATGAGGTTCCTGTTAGGTTTTTTCTGTTTTTGGAAGAAAGACATCTTATATTGCAACAAAGTACACCAGTTGAACAATAAAGTCACATGGAAATTCTTTTTCTAAAAGAACTAGTAGAAAAATATCTGGCCTTTTCCCCAAAGAATAAAGAATCTACCTACTTGCAAAAAAATTAAAAAAAAATGATTACGGCTTTAAACTGTTTTCGCTTAACTGCATAGTTAAGTCCTGCCTAAAATTCATTATTCTCCTAAGCTGAGTGGATGGCTCTTCTCGCCTGCACCTTAGTCTCCTAAGGAAATCATGGCAATCAACTGTATTGTATGCTAAAGTGTTTTCCAACAATCTTTAATCATCAAGTGTATCTTAAAAAAGGACCTTGCCAAAGGGGAGGGGGATATAAGTAAAACAATAAATTTTGATGAAACCGTTGCCTGAATGATCTCGCTGCCACACATTTCGGAAGACATGTACAACTTATTTTTTGTCATATAAAATGCATGAATAATCTGAAATACCAACCTTTTTGAGTCTTGTTTTGAATGCCACCCCTTAGAGAAGCACCGGAATGACACTAGATGGTAGAGGTGCTAGAATTGGATTCTATTTGCTAGTGTAATGAGGGATGTTAGAATTAAGACTATAACTATGATGGGAGACTTGATTGATTTTGGAAAATATGGTCACTAGTGATACGATGATGTTGATGTGGAAAGTTTTGGGATTACCTTGTAATGAAGTGGGCCAGAGAGGTAGCTTGATTTTGGAAGGATGGATTTGTTGGATCTGTGTTAAAGGTGAAAGTATTTGGATTTTTTAAATTTATGATTATCCTAGTGCTTCATTGCAAATACACTGTTACTCTAAGTGAAAATCAGGAACCCCTTTCGAATCTCGCACTTTCATTGCTTCTTTGACTGTTGAGCATTACAAAAGTATGTCTTACAAGGCCAGAAGGATCTTTAGCATCATAATTAGAAAAATACTATCTATTGTTGCACTTTCAGTCTCGCCAGTAAGAACCTGATCATTGAAGTTGCAACTTGAAACGACCTCTCAGGAATCAGTTTACAAAGATCTTGAAATGCTGTTTTTTTGTATTACTAAGGTTTGTCTTGCTACTGTAACTTTTGATTTCAGAGATCTCTCCAGCAGAACAGATCTTTTCTTGCTATATTTTTCTAGCAAAATAAGGTAAGAGACCTATTTGACCATAGGGGGGAAGGGAATGTCCATACAGGTGGCAGTGCTAAATCCAAAGCATTGTGCGGCCCCTCATAATTCCAATGAAGATAATAAATTACGGATTTTGATGCAGCCTAGATTCTTTCTAGTGGGGTTGATCCTGAGAGCATAAACGCTCTTGCATTGCCAATGGTATAACAAATTTGGAAGGGACCTCTAACTGCTTGGATATGTTGGGCAGTGAGAATTATGTGTTCGAGCAAGATCTGCCATGGAGCACCTACATCTGGTGCCCTTACTGTGAATTGTCCTGCAAAGACTGCACCCTGAGCTCTAATTTTTGGAATGCCTAGACATTCTTGGACCCTTGAAAGAGTGCATGCTTCCCAATCCACCAAAAGAATTCCTTTCACACTCTCAAAGAATTAGTGAAATCCAGTTGATTTTATTTTTCTTTGGAAGGGATTGATTTGAATTGCTACAACATTTTGTCTATTATCTTCTTTGAACTTTCATAGCCAATGAACACGTACTGCATTTGGTTTCATTTTTGGGTTCTGGAATGTTTGGTTGTTGGCACACTAATTTCTGAAGAGTTGAATGGCTTATGATTATCCGCCTTCCAAAATAACTACCATATCTAATATTTCGTTGATATTTATAAAAAGTAAATTCATGTTCAAGGAGAACAAATTTCTTAAACTGCTTATACATATCTGTCTGTTAATTGTTTTCTGTCCTTCCATGGCAAAAGTTAGAAAGCAGAAGGAAAAATCTAGGATTTCTATGGTCCAAGAAGGGCTAAGTAACTTTTTATGAGAAAAATGCTCAAGGTGGTGATTGTTTGCAACCACATGTGTAAAGTGAGTTCATGAAATTGATAAATAATATTTTCTTTCTGCCATGCCACACTTCTTCTGAACCAAAAAATTTCATTTGTTGTTCTTAAGATGACGAATAATTGGGGGGAGTTGCTTACATTTTTCTTCATATGCTTTTGTGGATTAGTATTGCTCAAACATGATCCAATTTCACTGCTCCTATACACTACAAGTCAGTCACCAGGATAGCCCAGTATAGGGACAAGGAATCTAACCTGGTCCACGTACCCACATCACATGGTGACTATATTTACTATATTTATATATGATATGGTGACAACCTTATTCATTTATTCTCACACCCTAATTTGAAATGCTGTCTCCGTGCTTTTACCACACATTTCCACGTCACTATACTAAAAGGATTTATATTCTAAGTGGACCTTAGTCATGATTATTCTCTTATTCGTTTTATGTCATCTCACGTGCATTTTACTCTCCAATAGTGTTTTCCTTATGGTAGATTGATATTTTAATGGGCCTATAAATGTTTATGTTTCCTTGATATTTGACTGGGTAGCCTTTTTCATTGCAGGTGTGAAGAGAATTTAAAAAGCAGAGTACATGCAACCATATAACTTCTTATAAAATTAGCATGTGTGACCAGTTTGATTGTGGTAATTCTCCTAATGATTATATTGGGAAGTGGCTACCATTATCCAGCCATGGCAATTATCTGTAGAAAACCGTGCACATTTATTTCTAATGCAGAAGTTTGCCAGGGTAGAAGGTACATAGTTTCATTCATCTACTGTAGTTTGATTTCAGAAGTCAGCTCTTCCGTGGTTATATTGAGAAATAAGACTTATTTAAGGATATCGCTTCCTCCTACAGAGAAACGAATATATCTCTACTTATCTCATTGCAACAAATAAATAAATAAATAATAATTTATCAAATTATTGGTTACTAATTGAATTCTAGGAATAACTTAAAGTCTGCGACTGAGGAACTAATGTGTGGCTCAAAATGAATGGCAACACATCTTATTTAGAGGAACTGATGTTTGGATAAAAAATCAACGGAAACACATCTTATTATTTCTTACACTGCCATGTATTTGTGCTATAATTCGGAACTGGTAGAATTGCATATTCAGTTAAATTTTTTTGCTATCTTGTTGCTTTCATCTTGTAAACGGTTGTTTGAACACATGGAGAACAAAAGATGGAGACAGCCAAGAGCAGCTATGATGCAAGATGTATGTCTTCCTATGCGGAGCCTTGAATTGAAAAATAGGTGTGTATTAGTTTCTGTATTAGCAGTTATAGGGAATTATTAGTTTTCAATGACACTGCATATAGATCCTAATCTTTGTTTTAAAAAAGAGGCCTTTAGATTTCTCCTATTTTGTATTTACAGTTATCAGAAGGTTATTATCACACAATCTGCCAAGACGTTTTGCGTTTGGTCTTCAGAGATTTCTATCACCCAATTTTTGTTAGAAATGTTGGAAAATGTGCTTCTTAGAAACGACACCATGGACAATATATTTTCTCTCGACCACTGTAGGGTCATTTACAAAGATCACGATAGAATTCTGACACCTTTAATTGTACTTACCGGTTATGAATATGTGCACTATTTAGAGGAGCCTTGAATTTAAAAGCAGGCTGGTTTACTGTAGGTTTCTGTATGGCAGCTTGGAAAGTTAGAAATCTGGGAAAGTTAGAAAATTGGAAAATGTGATTGTTAGAGACAACACCATGGACGATATATTTTGTCATGACTATTGTAGAGTAATTTACAAAGTTCACGGTAGAGATTTTGACACCGTTGGTTGTATTTACTGGAAACATGTGCACTATTTAGGGGAGCCTTGATTTGAAAAATAGGTTGGTTTCTGTATAGCAGTTTAGAAAGTTACTTTTGCATGAATGGTATTAACATTTGTGTCTTTGTTCATGTTATAAAAATATCGTTTTTACAATACTGCATATGATCATAGCCATTCTAAAGAAGAGGCTATGAATTTTTTATTCAAGTCATGGATTTTTTATTTAAAGTTATAAGAGGGTTATTATTTCTGAACTGGTTATTGCTTTTGTCCTTCACAGTGCACAGGGTGCCTTTACCTAACTTTGGTTTTAAATAACCATCGTAACCATGCTTTTTTTGATTTGAAATATAACGTAACATTTAATGGTTGATTTGTGAAAAATTTACACTAGAATCCTTTTTTGGGGTGTATGATTGTATATTTCTTCACTAGCACAAGCATATGCCCATGCACATACAAAATTAAGGAAGGAAAATAAAATGTGGATTACTGAAGGTGAAGTTGTGAATTTATTGCCCTTATCTCATTTTCTAATGTGGTTCTTTTTGCGATGGTAATGTATAGTTTCAAAAAATAACAAGGAAGCATTGCTTTTGTTCCCCGTGTAAATAACCTGACATTGTTTCCAAATAGATTTGTAATGAAGTAATCTACAAAGAGAATGTAACTTCCACATCATTAGGCACCATTTCTTCTCATTTTGTATATATGTGCTTGGGATTTTTAGAGTTTTTTCCTTTTTGGCTTCTTCAGCACTCCAGTTGATGAAATAAAGAAGCTAAGTTTGATTACAGCAATCAAGACACCATATCTACCTGATGGACGGTTTGATCTTCAAGCTTACGATTCCCTGATACATATGCAAATCCAAAATGGGGTGGAGGGTGTTATTGTTGGGGGAACAACTGGTGAAGGACAACTAATGAGTTGGGATGAACATATCATGCTAATTGGACATACTGTCAATTGTTTTGGTGATGCCATCAAAGTGATAGGAAATACAGGAAGCAAAGAGGCGATCCATGCAACAGAGCAAGGCTTCGCTGTAGGAATGCATGCTTCCTTCCATATAAATCCTTACTATGGAAAGACATCACTTGAAGGGCTAGTTCTGCATTTCAAAAGTGTGATTTCTATGGGTCCGACTATCATATATAATGTCCCTGGCAGGACAGGACAGGATATTCTTCCGATTGTAATACATGGGCTTGCCAAGAGTCCAAATTTTGCAGGCGTTAAAGATTGTGTAGGTAATGACCGTGTGAAAATATATACAGAAAATGACATGGCTGTTTGGAGTGGCAATGATGATCAATGCCATGATGCGAGGTGGGACTATGGAGCTAAAGGTGTCATCTCTGTTACAAGTAACTTGGTTCCACGTTTAATGCATGATTTGATGTTCAATGGAAAAGATGAAAGCTTGAACAAAAAGCTACTACCTTTGATGGATTGGCTCTTCTGTGAGCCTAATCCTATAGGTCTTAATACAGCTCTGGCACAGCTTGGCTTAATAAGACCTATATTTAGGTTGCCATATGCTCCTCTCCCATTGAATAAAAGGATGGAGTTCTTTAATATTGTCAAAGATATTGGCCGTGAATATTTTATTGGAGATAAAAATGTTGAAGTTCTAGACAATAATGATTTCATTGTCTTAGGTCGGTATTAGAGAGTTGAGTTTTATTAACACAGCACTTCAAATATATGGGTATGTTTGCTATTTAGGGGTTTTATCATTTTATGTAAATTTTAAATCATTTATGATTCCCAGACGCATGATGGAACCATTATATTTGAAAAGTTGTTTTGTCTCTGATAATAATTCCTATTAGGATAGAGAACTAGATATCATACAGACCAAACAAGTTATGGATTAATATACTGTTTCAAGGGGAAGTTCTCATGGGAAGAATTTTTCCTTTCAGTTTTCTGTAGGGTTTCTAAATTAGTAACAATGTAGATGATTGTCTTGTGTTGAAGCCAGTACGAGTCTTATTATTTGTGTAGGTTACTACCTAAAGTGCGCCTTTATTATTGGAAGCCATTGAATTTGTAAAAATAATGTCCAGGGTATGTTCAAAAGCATCGGCATGTTTGTTTTTAAATATAGTTTGCATCTGAAATTTTCATATTTGTTTGCTTTATGTTATGATTCCATTTACATATGTTAATTTACTGATGACCATGTTTCTTGATTTGAAAAAGAAATTCTACACTTGCAGCAGCATTGTGGATCCAATTCAAACCTATAATGGTCCGAGAACTACCTCTGAGCAGTCCTAATACATAACTAGCCTCTATAATCAAATATGTGACAAGCTGTCGGAAAATGAAACATGTTAGACATCTATGTAAGCTGACCTTTAAATATAACAAGGTATCCATGTTGTATGTAAGAAAAAAAACCAACCATATATTTGCCAAAATAGCTGCCAACTGTTTTCAAGGTACAAATAAAATCTGAATTGAAATATAAATCTTTAGGGAGGACGTCAGCAAAATGCCATCAAAGACCCAAGTATCCACCATTCTAACTTCATCATTTAAGCATTCTTGGAGGACGATATCCATATAATGACTGGAGACAGACCATGTAACTGCTGCTAGGTGCCAGGCAAACACCAACATATTTCGTGCTTGGGTTTTAATTCCCACTGTGTAGAAGGATCTTGTAAAGTTGAAACTGGTTCTTTGCAAAATCACAACCCTGATCTCCGTGCTGGTTTTCAAGTCCCACATTGTTTTTGAAGTCAGTCCCATATCTAATCTTCATCGACCTGAGGCTGGATAGACACACAAAATAGCGATGTTGACAGCGATTTCAAAGTCGAAGTCAATGAAGGCTCCGGTCCTTGCCTCTGAGAAACATGCTTATTTCTCTTCTAGCACAACTGTGAAAGACTTTTGGTGGGAAATACCAGCTTAAACAATTCCAAGAATTTGTATTTCTAATCCTAAGTATCAAGGTCTAAGCATCATTCCAGTATATGGTCTCGCTAAGTTTTCTTTTTAAACCAGCCAAGATTTACCTTTTAAATAAATTAAAAAGAAAATGAATAGCTACCAAGGACATGCCTAATAGAATAAAGGTTGCCACAAGTTTTAAAACAAGGCAATCTAATGTCAAGAAATGATCAGCCGTTTCAATCCCCAACCTTGGGAACAGAATATTTGGCTTCAGAAATATACTACTCTGCGTTCAAGGCAGTCCAAGACCAGTCCCTAGGAGCAAGTGGATAATAAAGAGATTTAGGAGAGACCTTAAAAAAACTGGGTTTTGTTGGACTGTATAATGATCATATGAGAGGGAAGAGATTTAAAAGTTTAAACTAGCACGGTGTTATTTTTTCTGACAGGTAGCCAAATGGTTTTTTCAGTTCACTCGATGAAGCCAAGCTATGGGAACATAATGACTTGAGACACTGGAAATTGTTGATGCAACTTGAATGCCGTAAAATAAGAAAAACTGAGGACCGAAAGACATGACACCCGATAGAAGTTATGGAGGATTCATGACAGAAGCTTAGTTTTATGGCTTGCACAGCTTTCCAAAATCTGAATACTACAGAACGGTAATAGAACACAACTTGGGCTACAAAAATATAAAACAGGTGTAGCACCTTCCATTTTTAGTTCTTTTTTGGGTCTCCCTCCAAAATGTTGTGCCTCGTTAATACTTCCTGTCATCGATAACCTTGAATTACATCTAATATAATAGTAATAGCAATGGGTGGCTTTGTCAAATTTTCAAAGTCCAATTCACCTTGTATTCTGTCAACAATACATAAATCACCAGGGATGTAGGATAAGGGTATGGGGATGCCATTTTGAAATAGGGTACAAGATTATATGAATAAGTGCACAACTATACTTTTCATCGAATGGTCACCAGAAGATGGGGGAGTGTATGAATAAGGATACAGTCACTACAAGACGTTGGAGAGCAAGAATAAGGGCATTGAAATATAGTCACCAGGTGATGTAGGTATACTTAAGAGGGTTCTTGTCCCTAAACCCAGGTGACTATGGAGTACATGTTTCCATTTTGATTGACGGTTCTTCTTAATCCCCTAAAGTGGACAACATAAGGTCCTAAACAACTCGTGTTTTTTAGTTACTTATTCAAGAACCAACATGAACCATAGTATGAATGAATTGAAGACGCAGCTTACGACTGATCTGAAACCTTGCGAGTTATGAGAGAATGTTGTTAAGCCTTTAATCATTCTTATTCTCAATCTTTGAACAGAACCAGTTCAATAGTTCATGTTATGAAGCATTTATTTCAAATGAGAAACTGTAGTATTGAACAGCCTTTGTTGGGCCAATCTTTAATCTATTCACCAAGTATTCTCGTGAAAAATATGGGATCGAGTTTATCTAACCTGTAATTCATTGCTATCCACATTGAATAATTTGGTAATTCAAGCCTTTTGAACGGGCTTCTTGACTTGGATGATTTTAGGATGTAATGCATAGTTTGTGCAGCAGTAAGACTTAAAATGGACTTCTCAGCTTGTAAGTTCTAGGATGTAACATACAAATTTTGCAGCAATGACAAAGAAGAGGCTAGAGAACATGACTTTCATGTTAACCTTTTGAGTCTAAATTCCTAGGTCAGACAACTCTTCCCTTAGACCCAATGACATTACCCAAAGAGCTGGGCCACCATTTGCCTAACACACTTATAGTCATGAACAGTAGTCTTTGATTGCTAAGGTTAAGGCTGATAGACTTAGACAGGAGCTGCAATGGTGCACCAAAAAAATTGTCAAACAGGGGGGCTACATTGAAATCGATGAAAGGGTTTGACATGAAATTTAAAGTTGCTTTACAGAATCCTCGAAATTCTACAATTGTCAATGGAGGGAAGGGTTTTTTTCGTTAGCTCTTGTGCATGTCAAAGACAGGTCCTCAGAAGACTGAATTAGGATGCATGAAAGTGACAGATGGCTCTTCGGTGGTCTAACATCCGACCGACTGAAATTCAAAATAACATTGATAATTAAGAAAGAAGTGCTCTTATCTACCGAACCATGGGATTCAGGTCTACCCTGCAAAATTTCAGAATATGGGCTTCAAAATCTTGGATAACTTTAAGTGAGTATCAAATTTTTATTTACCCTAATGGATATTTCCTTGTGTTTTCTCATGAAGAGGATAGGCAATAGATTTTTCAAGGAGGACCTTGGTTCATGGGACGAACTGGATTATTCATGAAACTATGGCATTACCTTTTCAAGTTTGAAGAAGATTTACTTCTATTGGGCTGGTTTGGGTAAGGCTTTTTGGTCTTCCGGCTGAATTTTGGATCCCCTCTGTTTTTATGGCTATAGGCAATACCCTAAGGACTTACATCATGATTGCAAACAACTTTATGCGATTTGAACGCATTTTTTATGTTAGAATCTGTGTTCTTATAAACTTTGACAACCTTTTGCCCAAAAACATTTCTCTGCAGTTTGGAGGGTTGTGGGAACAAGAAGTTGATCATGAGAACATTCCTTTTAGAGGTAGGGTATGCCACGAATATGGGCATTTAGTTAAGGATAGCAAACTAGTTGTTACTGAAAATTCTAAGGCCCGGTGAGGGAGAATTTTCATGTTCCGAAAAAAAAACACACGGTCAAATCCAAGACTCCCAATTCTGCGCCTTCCTTCTCTGAAAATTGTTTTGGTTCATTAGAGGTAGAGGAGCTCCCAGATGATGATGAATTGGTCAGAGATGACGAGATCTTGGAAATGCAATTTGCCAAAAAATCCCAATCACCTCCTCCTAAATAGATAGAACAAGTGGCATGTAATGCTAGTTCTTTTCTTGGCTTAGACGTTGGCCATAGTTTCTTAGAATGACACGAACTTGGTAAGAAAACTTAAATTGGACAATAGTAAGGTAACAGACACAAATTTGGGCGATGATTTGGATGATCCTCCCCTTCGAGCATTAATCCCCTATTCTTCTTCCCCGGGTGTTCCTTTCCATAGCCAAATGGAATCAGTAAAGAATCGAATAAGAAAATGAAAATGGATACTAATCAAAGAGCAAGAAGGAAATCTTTGCAGACCCACATTTAAAGGGAAGGAGAAAAATCAATGTCTTCAAGCAAGGCAATAGAGAGATCTCAGATGTACAAACCTATTTCGATATGAAGTGTATTTTACCCCAACGAAATTATTAGATTGTTGAAAGCTAATAGTCCTCATATTTTGTTTCTTCAGGAAACCAAAGTGTCTAATAGCAACATGACTTCATTGGCTCAGAAGATTTGGCCAACGGCTAATGTTTTGTCCAACAACTCTCAGGGAGCTTCTGGGGCATTGCTTGCTTATGGAACCCAAAAGAAATTGCCCTGGTTAATGTTCTAGGTATACACAATATCTTAGTGATCCTTAGCCCAAGTTAGACATTCTAATCAACAGGATTTGTACATCAATGTTTACTTCTTTGTTGCTTTGGATGGAAAATAAAACTATGAAAGGTTCGAGTACATTATTTAGCTCTTTCTAGGAGGTTGGGTCCTAAGTGGAGTTGACTTCAATGCCATTATTTCCTTAGAAGAAAAGAATGGTGGCAATAGAAAACTTGATGCTAATTCCTATATTATGTTGGAATACATTTCTTCTTTTAATCTCATTGACATTAGCCCTGGGAATAGGCTCATGACATGGACCAACAGAGGATCGGGTGATGTTTTTATTGCGTAGAGGCTGGACATATTCTTGTTCATAGAGGGGTTTTTGGATAATGAGAACATCCCCAAATCAACTATTCTTAATAATGCTGGATCGGATCACTAGTTGGTTATGATTGAAGTCTAGCATTCTCAACCCCAGAAATCTCTTTTTTGGTTCCAGCTGATGTGGCTTTAGCACACTAATCTGAGAAACGAAAAGCAGTAATGGTGGATAAAAGGTAAACCTTGTCATGGCACTAATATGTACTTTTTTGTGCAAAAGCTCAAATATGTTAAATCTCAACTTATGAAGTGGAATTGAGATGAATTTAGGAAAATCAAAGTTAAAAAATAAGAGATAATGAATAGATTAAAAAAGGTAGTTGAAACCATTCGCCTTAACACTTTTAATGAGAATCTTAAGCATGAGGAACTAGATTTAATCAATCAATTTGATGAATGGAATCTTTGGGAAGAAATTATGAGGAAACAACAATCTAGAACAAGTGGTTGCAAGAAGGGGATAAAAACTCTGTTTTTTCATAAGTCCATGTTGATGCGGAGATCCTACAATCACATTTATTTTCTTGAATTGGATAATGACAATCCAGAGTTTTCCTCTCAAGAAATTGCTGGTATTGTGCTCAACTTCTTTTCTCAGTGCTTTGCAATAGTTCCTTTGGATATCACAGTGCAGCAGCGGGTTGTTCAACATATTCCCATGCTTATCTCTGTAGATGACAATCGTTCTCTTCTTGATTGCATTTCCTTAGCAGAATTAAGACATCTTGTCTTTGGCATGAGTAAAGGCAAATCCCCTAGACACCAGAAGATTCCCGCTATGTTTGTAAGTTTGGACCTCTCTAAAGCTTATGGGAGGGTTGATTGGGACTTCCTTCCTTCTTTGGACTTCTTTCTCGTCACGTTTCTGTTGTGATCACATTTCCGTTGCCATCACATTTCTCCATTTCTCCTTTCTATTGTAACATAAGAAGAAACTGTTAGCAAAGGGGATGGATCCCTACACACATTTCGCCATTGTTACATCTGCATCAAACTCCAGCTCTTCCTCCAATGACAACTCTTCATATCATTTTAATAAGCCCAGCAGGTCAGCCATGGCAGACGCATTTACTGATTTTTTTCCAACAGCAGACCACCACCTCTTCAATAATTTCCAGCTATCCTACTGCAGTACCAGATGATGATAATGTAAATCTTGAATTGTCAATTACATTACCATCCCTCAACAGAATCCAAGTTGGTGCTAATGCAACCTCTGCTTCTTCATCGACCTGCAATTCTTGTAACGATGAAGTCTTCTCCAATGTTGGGGAAACATCGTCAAATGGCAATTATACACGCCAAGAATCTGTTTGCTGTTACATTGGGCTACACACCACTGGTGGAAGTTGCCACTGCTGTTACTGGTTAAGTGTGGAAGATCGATGCACCAGTCATTCTTAGGACATGTTAAATACCATGTGAGGGCATTATTGGTATACTGGTAAAAATAGGGTATTAGTAGTATAAAAGATAACTCTAATATAGAAATAAGGGTAATATTTGGAAGCCATCAACCTACCAGAGTGTTTTTTTTTATATGGGACATATTTTATAAATGGGTTCCCTGTGAGATGATGTACAATTTTTTTTCTCAAGTAAATTGTAACATTCACTCACAATCTCCAATGGACCATCAAGCCAAAAACAAGTGGAGCTTGTCCAGAAAGCCTTAAAACTAGGGTTGACATCACTTGTTAAGCTCTATATTGCATATAAATATCAATGGTTTTTTCTCTTCAATACATTGAAGATTGTAATGTGCAGACGAGAGTTTCTGATCTGGGATTTGCTTGTAATATGTACTACGTTTTTGTTTTTCCTTGTTATATGAAGTTAAAGAATATCATTATGCAGACCTGCAATTATTGTTATTTAGAATTAGTGCAGTCCAAATACACAACCTTAGAATTAAAGAAATATCAAGTTAAAGTTGGTATGAAGGTCAATGTTCTCGGAATTGATAGCTAAAATAATTAATAATAAAAAGCAAAGTGTGGGTCCCATTTTCTAGTGTTTGTGAGTGCCAAACAATTACTAGTAATTTTAAATTAGACATTTATTTAATAACTATAGGATAGTATTAATATATATTTATATTAATAATATAAACTTTATTTCATAAAAAAATATTATTAATATAAACATATTAACATATAAGACTATATACCAAAAAGGTCGGTGGTAGAAGGTATGTCCCAACAATAACTAAGATCACGCTTAAGAGAAGGCACAAGACCACACAAGTAACAATTTAACTAGATTTAGCTTAGAGAAATCTCAACAAACAAGAAACAATATTCAACTTTGGAAAAACATTGGATTACTAAACTCCACATCTAGGGCACGACTTTTTTTACCATTTTTCTTATGCACCTCTGTCCAGTGCGGTTGATCATCGGCCATAGAAATCATTGGAGCCGATGGAATCCTCAGAGGCCCACATGGAAGTTGAGAGACAACGAGGGGTTGCTCCTTATCAGAGTTGTAAGACTCAGACTCGTGAATCTCTTGATACCACAACCTATATCTTTATTCGCAAGTCACTTTGGAGAAAGAGTCTGCGTCTGTGATTTCTACGATATCCTTTGCTTCTTCATTCTCTCCTAAATCTTCTTGGGATTCCTTGACCTCGTTTGAAAGGGGATGTGCATACAGTGCCCAATGTTTAGAAGGATTAGTGCAAGGTTTTTTTTTATTTATTTTTTCCGATTTGATTGTAAGAAGACAGCCCCTGAAGACGATAAATTTGATGACAAAAATGACATCTAAAGGCAGCGTTTTTATAGTCCAAAGTTTGGACCCAATGGAAATTGTCATGATTCAACTCTATTCTATATGGTAGGGATTTGCTAAGATCAACCTCCACGTAGATATGGGCAAAAGTAAAAAGCCTTCTTTAGATCGGTCACTACCATTTTTATGTATTTCCCAAGCGTGTTGTCAATAGCTTTGCAAACTAAGGGGTACCAGAGTGGCATAGGTAGTTTCTGGCGCTGAACCCACCCCAGTGTTTTAGACACCACCATAGTTGTGGGATCAAAATCAAGAAACCAAGGGGTAAGAAAGAGCCCAACTCTCCCCTAGAACCAAGGACTCCATAAAAACCCTTTGATAATCAATATTCGAGTAAAATTGGACTATGAAAACCCCTTTAGAACATAACTGGACTTTACGATCATTGGTTTGGGTGGGATGGATCCAATGAAGCAACTCTTCTGACCGAGATCAGAAGCCATTGAACCTACAGATAACTGCGAACTTCTCAAATGGAGAAATTAACTTTGTTACTTTTGGGAGAGAGATCTTAACAATTGGGGTCGCATCCATCTTCTCCACAATGTATGCGCTGTTGAAAAAAATAGGGGGCGTTGACGCTGAAGGGTCCTTGGGGTGTGCCATGTCTTTGTAAGATGAACCAAACCCCTGTTTTGTTGAACCTGTAAATAAACTTGTAGTGATTGTTGCACTTGAACAGGTTGTGCAAGGGTGGTGTGCCCTAGCAACGGTCGTTGCAGCTACAAGCTGTGCCCTAGCAATAGTTTGTCGTAGCTTCACTTGGGTTTTTTCGCTCTAACTCGTGCCTAAAGTTAATTTTCTTATTTTTTTAATATTTATTTATTTGATTATTATATGGAAAAAATTCTTCTAATAAAATTTATATTTATAAAAAAAATGAAAAAAATATTAGTCAATATAATATATGACAAATTTAAGATAAATACTTCTAAATTAATATTTATTAACATTTTTAAAATAAATATATTTAAAATATTTATATTAATTTAATTCATAATTCTTATTAATAAAAATCACATTTAATAATTCTTATTAAGTTATCATCATAATTATTAATAGTTCCTAATAAATTGAAATCACATTTTATAATATATTGTAGATGTGCTTCACTCATCATTACAATTATTAATAATTCACTTCATAATTTATTTAAAATTATTAATAATTCACTTCATAATTTAATATAAATGTGTTAAGTTACACTATAAATCTTCTAAAATCTTATAAATGACTCTTTATGCCCACCCACGTAATTGGTTGGGTATATATTGATAAATCTTATAAATGATTTCAAAAAATATGGGAAACTAAATGGCATCACAATTTTATATAAAATTATTATTTATTGTTGTTGTTATTATTATTATTATAACTTATTAAATTATGAAATTGTTATTGATAATTATTAATATTAAAAAAATATATCTTTATTTTATTTATATTAATATTTTTAGGTTTAATTTTTTTTTAAAATTATAATAATAATACATTTTACATTTCATAATTTTAAAATTATGAAATTACACTATAAATCTTTTAAATGGTTCTTTATGCCCACCCACATAATTGGTTGGGTATATATTGATAAATCTTATAAATGATTTCAAAAAATATCTAGGAAAATTATATGGTGTCATAGTTTTACAGTTTTATATTAAGTTATTATTTATTTTTATTTTTATTATTATTTTAACTTATTAAATTATAAAATTGTTAGTAATTATTAATATCACAAAAAAAATTATCTTTATTTTATTTATATTAATATTTTTATATTTAAATTTAAATGTGTTTTTATAATAATAATATATTTAAAGTTCAAGATATAATAAGTAATAAATGTATTGAAAAGAAAAAATATATTAATGCTTATGAATAAATAAGATTCTAAAATAAATTAATAAGTGATAAATAATTATCAAGAATTAAAACCCAATACAAAAATGAAAAATTAAAGAATAAAAATCAACTTTATATATAAAAAGAGACTTATTAATCAATCTAATATTTTAAATAAAATGATTTTTAATAATTATTTAAAAATATTTAATATATTTTTTAAAATATAAATTAAATAATTAAAATTATTTTATATTATTAAAATTTTGATTTATTTAATATCTAAATAACTTATATCTATAATTAATCATTTGAAATACTAAATATTTAAAACACAATGACCATTAATAATAATTTAAAAAATAGTTAATATACTTTTTGAAATCTAAATTAAATAGTTAAAATTATTTTATATTATTAAAATTTTGATCTATTTAACATGTAAAAGTAGGAAAAATGAAAATAAAACGCAATTAAAAATTTATATCTTAAATAGTAATTAAAATTATATTTTAAAGAACATAAAACAAAACTCACTTACATTACATCACAATTTGATTTTGAATAAATGACCAACATCTAAAAATTTAATACATGTAAGGATCATTTTACATAATTAAATATTTATAATGTTCATTCAACAAATTTCTATTATTAGTGTTTATTCACTAAATTAATATATATAAAATATATAATTATATTTATCATGTCATATATAATTAAATTATAGAAACAAACAAATTCTTATTCTATTTTATAAGTAAAAACTTAGTTCTCTTTTAAATAAAAGGTTATTTTTGTTTATTTCATTATTTTGGTTTTTATTATTTTCTTTTTTAATTTTAACTTAAATATTTTGAATAATATCATAAATTAAATATTTTAACTCAAATTATAATGGATAGAGTAAATATATATTTGTTAATATTTTTTTTAAGTTTAAATTTGAATTTTTTAAGTTAGTATTTAAACTTTTGTCTTATTAATTAGAAGAAAAATATATTAATAAATTATAATTTAATAATAATTATTTAAAAAAGAAAAAAAACTCATTTTTTACTTTTAATTTTAAAAAATTAAAATTAAAAAACAATAAATTAAAACTTAAACTTTTACTTTATTTCAGAAAAATAAATTATATTAACATTTAAGCTATTTATTATTTAACAATGATTACATTTTATTATTAAAAATATTTTTAAATATAATTTTTTAATCAAAAATATTAAAGTGAAAATTATTTCTCATAAAATTTAATAATATTAAATATTTTTTATAATTAATTAAATAAATATAAAATTAATTTATCATTAATCATTTATTTATTTTAATAATATTTGAAGAGTTTTAAAACATCTTTTTATATTTCATAATTCTATTTAATATTTATCTTTTTATAAATTGAAAAAAAAAATTGAGTAAAAAAATTGCAATTTAATTTATGTATATATAAATAAATTATATTATTTTATCATCTACTAAAATACAAACCCCTCAATCAAAAATAAATAATTAGAAAAAAAAAAAAACATTATATATTATATATACAAATTTAATTCAAATATATATATATATATATATATATATATATATATATATATATATTTTTGATTTGGAGGAATCTTTTAGATTCATGGGAAGTATTGTTATTTGAGGAGTCAACTATCAATGACAAGGGAGACTCCAACATGAGACTTCATAGATAAAGCCCACTTTCTTATTATATAAGAACTACAAAATAATTTTTTTATCACTTTAAATTATAATCTAATACAAATTTTTTATATTAATTATTAAAGTCAATAAAAGGGAAACAATACATTTATGTTTATTGATCTCAAATCTTTTATTTATCATTATTGTTATGTTAAAAGCAAAAAATTAAATATTGTGACAACATATACAACAAAATTGTTATAATCATCTTTTGGTATGATCTCTTATAAATGACGTACTGATATTAATTTAATAAATTTAGATGAGATAAAAATATTGTTTTGTCTATCATTATTATTATATTAAAGGTAAAAGATCAATTATTGTGACAACATATGTCATACAATTACTATAATCATTCCCCATTAAGGTCTTTTGTGGATTTTGACATGTTGATATTAATTTAGATGGCATGGAGATAGACATGCAACCAACGATACCCTACCAACTTCCTTTTTTCAAGATGTTCAATTTATTGCCAAACTACCTAAAATTTATTAAAAATGATTTGTTTTATCCTTGTGTCTAGAAGAATACCTTAAAAATCTATTTATTTTATACTTCTATAATAATTTGTTTGGACAAATGTGAGGAGTATAAAAAGACATTGACCTATGGGCATGGCTAATAATTAGACTAGAAGTTGTTCTGATGTTCCCTCGAAGAGATGTTTTTGGACAAATATGAGGAGTATAGAAAGATATTGATCTAAGGGATTAGATGTTGTTTTAATGGTATTTGAAAGAGATGTATTTTTTATTTTCAAGTGATAATATATTGGTAAAATGTTATTGGTTTATTTTTTTAAGTGAATTTTTTTCATATATATTATGATATTGGGTTAATTTGGCATTTTTTCAGTTAATATTATTATTTTAGATAGATTTGATATTTTTTCAGTCAATTATTTGTTTTTGGATTTTTATGTATTTTGTTTGTATGTGGTTGTCAATAATGTATTTAGTTGTTGCAATTTTTTCATTTATTATTTTATATATATATATATATATATTTTTGAGCTTAAAATAGTATAAAAGTAAATTTTATTTTTTCTTTCTTTTATATTTATTTTTTCTTTCAATCATTGACCAAGTATATAGGGATGTCTCTTGTTTTTTAGATTTTATTTTATTTTTATTTTTTTTACAATTTGTATATTAACAATTATTGTTCAGATATTCTTTGACCATGTTTTGCATGCTCTATTTCATCATTCCATGTAGCCAAAATTATTTGGAATTAATCAATGCCTATTTCATTACATTTTCATGCATACTATCTAATATCAGAAACAATATCTCAATGTGTATCTTCTTCTCTCTCTGTGTTTTCTTGTTCAACTGGCCCTTCAGTTGCTCTGAGAGCCATATTTGTTAAAAGTTTGTATCCAATTTTCATAGAAAGTAGAAAACGTGTTGCATAGTAGTCGCGAAGAAAATGTTGGTTGAGAAAAAATTCACGAAATCAAAGTCGAGATTTTGGACAAGATCACAAAGAGAAATTCTTGTTCTTGTTAATAGCTAAAACTTTTTTTTATTGAAATTAAAAATAATAATAATAAAAAAAAGTAATTAAAATAAAAAAACGTTACAATAACATTTTCCATATTTTAACTAATGCATTAATGAAATGTGATTCTAATACTTACTTCCATATACATTTTCAGTAACTCTTGCATATGCAAAATAAATAATATATTGAATGAATATTGGTATTATAAATAAAGAAACACAATTACTTCATTGTTCAACTAAAATACCTTGCAGACTAAACTATGTATGCATGTTTGCAGATTGAGAACCATTACATCTCTAAATAAAACATTTGCTCAGATTCTACAAGAAGGTTTCAAAACCTAATCCACTAGATTATATACTATATATTTAAATATCTATTTTAGATAAGTGTTATTTATTATATATCATATTATATAATGTGTAATTTAATTTTATATTACATTATATATCATATATTTTAATATTATTTTCGATTACATAATTTTTTAAATATTATATTAAATTATGAAATATATATTTACATATTAGAATATATAATATATTTATTTTAATAAAATTCAACAAAACTAAAAATAATAAATTAAAAATATAATATATTTATTTTAAGAAATAAGTTAATACCCAAAAGCCACACCATAAACCACTGTTGAGGTGGCACATAACCCCTGATAGTAAACGCAGGAAGGCAAGTTGGATGGAAATAAATCAGCATTTGTTTCCAGTGATCTCTCCAAACAGCTGCTTAAAAAATTGCGGAGCATCACTCTACACATATTCCTTACACCTCATGTCAGCTAAAAAATGACAGAAAACAACATATTCTTTTTCTTTATGAAGCTTTGAGATTTCTATAGCATGAGATATAAAAAAAATATGTCGTTTTCCATCATTCTCTAGCTAACACGAAGAGTAGGGAATATGCATAGACTGATGCTGATCAGTTTTTGAGCAACGGTTTGGAGAGGTCGCTGGGGACAAATATAGATTCGTTTCCGTTAAACTTACTTGACTCATCAGATGTTTATGATGTGGCATTTGAAAATTGACCATTTCTATAAAATTATATGATTTTTCAGTTGGCAATGGCTTTGTCATGTTTGGATTGGAGATTACTATATTACCTACACAAACGAGACACTTTGGACTCCTTGATAGCTTGGCGTACACAACTGGCATTTGAGCATTAACTTGGCCGGCAAAAACGGCGCATGGTAGCTCAAGATTAGTATCAGCAAAATTTGATTGTGTTGGTGGTCTTCGAATTTGTCTTTGATTTGAGGGTTTGAAGTTCCGGTTTGTTTTGGTGACTTGTATCGTTTTGCTTGTTTGCTTGACGCAGGGATTCTGTTTAGGTTTTCGATCTCTTAGGGTTTGATTATACGATTGGGTTTTTCGTCTATCAAGAAAATTTGATGTAAAGGTTTTTTTTCTGTGTAGGAGTTTTCTGCCATGAGAGGCTCGATTTTAATATTATTTTGTATGTTTAAGGCCCCAGGTTGATTGCGTCGTTCACATCATGACCATGACAGAATTTTGGTTATCATTGAAAATTTTATTTCTTGCTGGCTGTTTTTCGTTTTCTTTACAATTGGCTGTTTTATTTAAAGGGGCGCAAAATTCATTGGCACAAATAGCCTGGAAATTTGTTAATGATGGGTGAGTAAAAACCCAGGCTTGTATCCGTGATCTTAACTGCAGTATTTTATACTTTTGAAATTGTATGTACTTTACTAGATCGATTGGCCTCTTCCAGTAATATATGGAAGAGCTTAATATAATTTCTTTCTTCCTTCCTTCTTTATGTTAAACTTTTCTATATCCCACTGCGTAACATATTGGGAAGATAATATTATGAATAAATTGTTTCATTTTTAATTATTCATTAGCTCAATCCCCATTGAGGTACCCTGGTCAACAATACTGACATAACTGTCATCTATTATGACCTGAGCTTTCATTGATTTAATATATATTGTAGTATATTATATATTTATGTTGCGAGGCGTTATATTTTGGAAAACAAATTAAAGATTCATCTCACACTTTAAATAATCATTTTTTCTGCCAACTAAATGTTGCCATGTGTCATCTAGTTGTGTCAGATATGCCTTAATTTGTTAAAGTTTTTTTGTTTGATCAAGTAATGACATGTGTGAGCTGAGAAAGTTTTATCTAGATGACAATAAACATATTATACACATACTTTGAAGGCTGAAAGTTATGATCAACATCAAACCCAAATCCAGTTCAAAATTTTCCTATTTCATTAGAGGATATATGCTTGTTCTCACATGTTTAATTTTAATTTAGAATTAAAATTTTGCTGATTGATGTGAATGTTAATTTCTTTTACATAGATTTACATAATATGAATGTTTGTTTTTATAGCATCTAAATACTTAATAGATTTCTCTTAGTAGTCATTCTTTATTTTCAAATTTATTTTGAATAAATTATTATGCTTCGACATGTTGGTACCATTTATTTCATTTCACAATACATTTTGTAAATTTTACATTATCAATACTAAATCTACATTCAATGCCACAATAGATTATAAAAGTCTACATAAGTTTTATTTTTCTATTGCGTCTATCATGTAAACGCAAATCACCTTCTAACTATAACTTTATCTTTTCATCACTACCTAAATTAAATAACAAACAATCCACTTAATGTAACTTATACTTTTAGTGCAAAATCTTTTTCTCCCTGAAGATATGTTCAGAAAAGTACTACAAATATTGACAATCCACTTAACGTAACTTATACCTTTAGTGCAAAATCTTTTTCTCGTTGAAAATATGTTCAGAAAAGTACTACAAATGTTGAGTGCAGCTTGAAACAGAAAACATAAAGAATGCCACTCTTTTTCTCTCTGAAGATATGTTCAGAAAAGTACTACAATTATTGAGTGCAGCTTGCAGCATGAAACTTAAAAAATACCACACTCAAAATAAAGATATGTAAAAAAAAGACATATATTCACAATATTCACATTCATGAATATACCCCACATAAAATAAAACACCTACCAATGTAGATATTAATGTGCACACCTCCACACATTCCACTAAAATATATCATGTTCAATTATGATAAAATATTTATATTATATCTAGAAATCGTTATGCAAACATAGTTAGTGGGTATCAAAACTTTTGTAACAACTGAATCGTAAGATAACAACTAGAAATCGTTATGCAAACATAGTTAGTGGGTATCAAAACTTTTGTAACAACTGAATCGTAAGATAACAACAGTATTGTTTTTTCATAAATTCAGCCTTAAATGTTAGATGAGTATTTTTTAGGTCATAATTAACCTGTTAATATTTATGTTAAATATTTTTAAAGATTTAACGTTATTTTGAATTTTTATATCATTTTCTTTTTACATAATTTGTCTTTATTTGTAGAATGTTTTCTGTTTCCTCTCACATTGAATGATATTTCAACAAGTTTCTAGGCTTTGGCATTTTTTCCCCATTTCTAATTCTTCCTATGTGCAACACTAATTGAGAATATATAATATTCTTCGCTCTTCATACCACTCAATTGTCACAAACTTTTCATGACATGTAAGGAGAAATGAATATTTTGTTGAACTAAAAGCAGAATCTTTCCGACTTCTAAATTTAAATAAATAAACGACTCTTTCTATCATATATTTGTAACATTTTTTTGGGATGTCGTCTAAACATAATCCAAGCTATGGCATGTATTTTATGTGAAGTACTTTAAAAGAATCCTCCATAGGCTTACATTTTTCAAAGTCTATTTTGAAGACGTTCCTTAGAATGGAGTGATTATTGGCAGGTGGAGACACTAATTCTTAGGGACAAAAATAGTTTTGGATGTCTTAAACTCGTGATATTATTGTCTAAGATTTTTGTCTTTTCTTTTTCCTCCCCCTAATAACCTTGCAATTTGAGACATCAATTGTTATTTATTTTGGTTATAAAATATAGTTAGAATATCAGTTTGCAAATTTATCATTTAAATGTATTAGTAATATTAATGTTAATAAAAAAATATTAATATATAAGACGGTTGTAATAATAAAGTGGTTGATAGAAAATAATGATCTATTTTTTATGTTGGAAAAAAAAAATCGATTCAAATCGATATAAAAGTTCACAAGATATAGTAGCAAGAAACCAAGATAACTTACAACATTATAATATATTACAAAAAATTAGCCATAGGTTGGAATCTAACAAAGAGAAGGTAGTAGATTGTCTTTCAAATCTTGGGCATTCCAAGAAGAAAGAATCACTAATTGAGGATCAGGGGCCAACCAACCATCCTAAATAAAGTATGGGGGAGCTAAAAAAATCATAATGCCCCAAGTAACAGGGAGTTAAAAAACACTTATCAACCAGACCACTTCCCTTCATAAACAAGCTCACAAGGTATAGTAGCAAGAAACCAAGATAACTTACAACATTATAATATATTACAAAAAACTAGGCATAGGTTGGAATCCAACAAAGAGAAGGTAGTAGATTGTCTTTCAAATCTTGGGCATTCCAAGAAAAAAGAATCATTAATTGAAGATCAGGTGCCAACCAACCATCCTAAATAAAGCATGGGGGAGCTAAAAAAATAGTAATGCCCCAAGTAAGAGGTAGTTAAAAAACACTTATCAACTAGATCACTTCCCTTCATAAACAAGCTCCATTGAGATAAGCCAAGATTAGAATTCCCATGATGTGGTGGCATACTCCACCCACCTTGATGAGGAGTGGAGAAGCCGCTGTGAATACATGATCATCTTTGCCGGTGATGGGGCACTAGTGGAGAAGATTTGTGTGATGGGTGGTCTGTGGGGACATGGTTCATATCAGGTGCCAAACAACCATCCTAAATAGAGTATGGGGGAGTTAAAAAAATAGTAATACCCCAAGTAAGAGGTAGTTAAAAAACACTATCAACTAGACCACTTCCCTTCATAAACAAGCTCCATTGGGACGAGCCAAGATTAGGCTTCCTGTGATGTGGTGGCATACTCCACCCCCCTTGATGAGGAGTGGAGACGCCGTTGTAAATACATGATCATCTTTGTTGGTGATGGGACACTAGTGGAGAAGATATGTGTGATGGGTGGTCTGCGGGGACATGATTCATAGTAGAAGAGAACTCCCCCAGTGGTTGAACAACTCCAACAGATGTTGGAATTCAAGGGCCACAATCTCTATTTAATATTATATCTACATAAAAGGCAAAAAGACAATAGTCACCTTGTCAAACAAAAAAGAGACAAGATGCTTTTGCATTTATTAATAGAGCTAAATTCCTAGTTTTCCATAATTGAAATAATATGATAGCCCTGAATAAGTTCCCCGCCCCACACCCCATCCCCCCGTCCCCTCCGCCCCCTACCCCTCGGCCTCCACCACCCGCCCTGCCCCGCCCCCCCCACACACAATCCCACTAAGAATCGTCCTAAAAAAAGGCCATTCACAAAGAGAAGGGTTATGTGGTGGAAGGGCTAAAAGAGGCTATGAATTAATTGTCAAGTAGATTAGGCTTTGGGGCAAGGAAAAAAGAGGTTTTAAAGGACTCTAGTCTCTAAAAAACATGACACTTGGGTTGAGTGAGTCAAATTCATAGAAGGCTTTCCTCGAGGTGAAGACTCTGATAAACTAAGGACTAAAGAAATTGAGCGAGCTTAGGCTCAAGCTTAGCATCCAAAATTCTATTAATCTTGTAAAGTTGGGTCCCATGCAAGGAATTTAGATTCCAACACCTATTCAACCCCCTTTGTTCTAACCCTCTTCGTTCTAACCCCATGAGGCATCAAATCCTCACCCATTTAAGTGGAAAGCTACTATTGGCCTAAAATTACCACTTTGAATGCCACATATTAGGATGAAAAATAAAATAAATACATGTGGCTCTACATATAAATAAGTATTTTTATGATCTTTCTAATAATATAATTTTTCTAAATTTTAATAATATTTAATATTTATTTTCATTTATTTAGTAAAATATACTTATTTATAAAATGAAGTACCATATGTTTGAGGCACCGGGAAAAATATGAGACTATGGTCAATTTTTTTTGAAAAATATCACTGCTCTTGACTTTAATGTCCTTTTTCTAATAGCAAAAAAATTAGTCTATTTTGAAATATATAAAAAAAAATATCGCGAGGAGAAGTCATAAGCATTGATATTCCCTACCTTGATCATTAAACAATTAATAAAAAATATTTTTTAATCAAAAAACTATAAAAAAATAATCTTGCATTGTGTCCATATTTCTAAGACCTCTTTGCAAGAAATATCGAGAAAATAATATGTTTTGAGAAAATTACGAGGAGGAGAAACCAAGTACTCAATAAAAGTTTTTGTATGCAAAACATATACACTATGTATTTAGGTATTAAAAAATCTATTTTTTAATTTTTTTTAAAATAAAATAAATTTAATCTACACTTAAAATGCAACATTTCATTAGTTTACACCGTTTTTCACATTTTATATGGTTAAGTCACTATTGTCTATACAAACTGAGAAATGTTCACATTTTCATTTTTTGTTGTCCCCTTTGTACCAAAAAATGGGACACAATATTATGCTTCATGCCTTTCCATAATTGAAATAATATGATAGCCATGAATAAATTACACACACACACACACACAATCCCACTAAGAATCATCCTTAAAAAAGGCCATTCATGAAGAGAAGGGTTATGGGGTGGAAAGGTTGAAAGAGGCTATGGATTAATTCTCACGTAGATTAGGCTTTGGGGCAAGGAAAAAAGAGGTTTTTAAAGGACTCTTGTCCAGAACAAACATGACACTTGGGTTGAGCGATTCAAATTCATAGAAGGCTTTCCTCGAGGTGAAGACTTTGATAAACTAGGGACTAAAGAAATTGAGCGAGCTGAGGCTCAAGCTTAGCATCCAAAATTCTATAAATCTTGTAAAGCCAGGTCCTATGCAAGGAATTCAGATTCCAACACCTGTTCAACTTGTCCAAAGTTGAAGATAACATGCCCATGAATTGATAAAGGAGACTTGGATAGTAGTTTTAAAAATGACTATCACAGTTCAATCTCCAATCTTTGTATCAAGCTTGTGAACTTATTTTATAAGAATTATCTATAAACATATTATTGGTCGGTCTCCACAAAATGCCATGTAGCATTGTAAACTTCATAAGGGAAACCATCAATACATGGGGATATTTCATTGGACATGAATTGCACTGCATGAAAGACCTCCTTAAGAGTTTAATGGGCACCAAATATCTTTTTATGAGTAATAATAATTTTTTGAGGAACCACATATAATCATTATTATAATGCACATGAGCTTTCCACCAACTCTCCTTGGGGTTTGAATACTACATTGTAGTGGTAAAAAAATGTTAAAGAGATTTCATGCAAGTGAATAAGACATTGATGAGCAAGCTTGATAGCTTTTATTTTTTGTTTATCTTGTTTAGCTTGGAGGGATTTGAAATATTATTTTATGGCTCAGTCCCCAATTTTGAGCCAATGTAATGCAGCTAATATTTAAGCCCCTCTAGCCATGTTGATGTCTTCAAATTTTATCTTGTGTTTGAGAGAAGTTGTCATGGATTGAAAATACAAATCAAAGAGATTGTGTTCAATAAGAGAGGCTATTATTTGGTAGTCCTTGAGCAAAGCATGATCGGTCAGTTTCATGAATCACATTAATTGTTCTAGTTGCTTGAGGACCATATCAATGTTGGCATGATAACTAGACCAAATAAATTAAAGTGAAATATTAAATACGTGATGTGGGAGGATTGGGCCCACCAAAACCTAGAATTTTTAAAAATAAACCCAACCTTCACATTCTCACACACACCATCACATTGGGATGGAACCAAAATTTTCATCGGGCATCTCGATGATATTAAAACTACCACAAATCAGCCAAGTTTTAAAAGGAAAATTGTCAACGAGCCATCACCATAACACCATTATTTCAAGGCTAATATTTGGGGCATAGATGTTGATGATACATAGGGAATGGACACTTATGCCAAACAAAACATAAATAACTCAGTTTGATGGATATTCACTCAAATTAAAAATCGAAGGGGGAAAATTACTAGAAAGCATAATAATAGTGCCACCACATCCATCTTCATATAAGGTGTAAAATTCAGTTGTGTTGGGAAAAATACATTTCGGAGTAGTCTATGGAAAAAACCTAATATTTTAACTTCCTGCAGCCAAATAAATAAAAATACCCCAAATACTCAAGCAATACACAGAGAGAATTTATGAGAGGATTATGTGAAACCTCAAACATCCATGATATTAAATTCATGGGGGGATTCTTCCATAAGTGTTTCTCCCTGACCATCCACTATGCATTATATGGATTCAATTGCTACATACTAGTTTCTCAATAGAGATTGTTGATTTGACATGAAGTCTCTAAGTGAGATGGAGCAGTGTTTCACCCCATTTTCCTCCCAAGAAGAGTCAACATCACC
Source organism: Torreya grandis (assembly GCA_037957365.1). NCBI lineage: Eukaryota > Viridiplantae > Streptophyta > Pinopsida > Cupressales > Taxaceae > Torreya > Torreya grandis. Next base: position 2,202,583 of record JARHVA010002948.1, read on the forward strand.
ACAAGGTGGACCATATGACCGTTGAGGGGAAATATCACTTGTAAAGGGTGTCCTAACCAAGATAAACCTTACTTAAGGTTGAAAAACTTGGCAAACTAAGCTTTGGGAGGCCGTCGAATAGTTATGAGACTAGGGAGGATTAATAGGGGAAAATAGAATACATTCGCTCCTCCAAGGAGGAATTTTGGAATAGGGGATGTGGTTTGGCTTATAACCTTTATTTACGATTGTGTATTTTTTTGTTATCCATCGTTGTCCAACCATCAAATTTTCTCCCACCTTTTGTTTTTCAGTTGGAACCCGTATTGCATAGTGCTTTGATATACCCATAAGAGGAAAATTGTTAATCTTGTCATTGAGCAACTGACATTGAAAGAAAGTGTTCGGTAAATCAAATTTGTTGACTTTCTATGCCTATTGCTCAAATCCTACTTGAATATCCATGGACTCATTCATGTCCTTGTCCAAATCAACCTCAACACAAACACACTTATTAGGGCATACATCGTAAAATTATATTTCCTTATGGCAAAGCACCCACCCTATGAGTTTAATAATTTCCTAAAAAAATGCCATAAATGAAGTGAAAGGATAGGAATTTTGATCCACATAAGCCTAAAGGAAGCTTGGTTTGAGACTTTGAAAATAGATTTTTATAAATAAATATTGTATAAATTAATTTATTGAAATCGATTACAAATCTTAAAATACTTGAATTAATTGGTGATCAAGTTAATAGAAAATAAAATTTTATGACTAGAAAATAATGTCTTTACTTTTCAAGAGAAAACATATCTAAAAAATATAAAAAATTTAGATTTGTACATGGAATATTCAATCAAATTATAAGAAAGCAATGTAAACAAGTATTTCTCTTATTATCATTTTGATGAGACGTTGATTCATAAATGGAGTATTAAAAAAACTTCAATAAAATAATATAAAATGAAGATGTGCAATCCCCAAATCATGCAAATGCAATGCATAGAACAATGTCAAAAAAACTATCAAAAATAAAAGAAATACTACCGGTCAATACATAGATAAAACATTCAAATAAATCTGAAATAAATGTCTAATTCAATTGACAGTATAATTTGAATGAATAATGAATATGAGATTTCAAACCTATGCAATGATCTCAAGAATGTGGATATAAAAAATTTGTATATTGAAAGTGAAAAGAAACATTTAAAAACTTGTATCCAAAGTGTTTTGTATATTGAAAGTGAACAGAAACATAAAAAACTTGTATTCACAGTGAATGGAAACATAAAAAAATTGTATCGCTGTATTTTTTTGCAAACATGTTTGTAAAAATGAAAAAATGGAAAAGTAAATGAAAGTTGTATACAAGAAAGATGAAAGGCTTAGAGCTCAACAAGTAGAAATTTTTCTTAAATTTAAAAAAAAAAATACATTCACAGGAAAAAAAAATGGAAATGAAAGAAAGCTTATTGTAACAGTATCAAACAAATGTATAAGAATATAATATTAAAAAATTAATGTTTCCATTTTCTCCTTTTTGAAGTGCAATCAAAAGAAAAGGCCATGGAATTTTTTTATACCTATGGACTATATAAATTTGATCAGGTTTTTATATTCATGATCAAATGCATCTAAATATAAATTAAAAATTGACTCTTTTTTATGAGACCCATAAAAACTTATAAGTAATCAATGCAAACATTTTTTTAACTTATTTTTTATTGATGGTTATGTGATTATAATAAAAGAGCATATAGAAAAGTATATCCTTATATAAGGAAACCCTAGGAGCTGAATTGAGCTGGTTTGAATATGAATTATGGATCGAAACTTTAGGAGTTTGAATTTTAAAGTAATTTTAAAAACACCTCAATCTTTTGCAATAGTTAATGGAGGAAAATGTTTTATTCACTAGCCCTTACGTATTCCAAAGATAAATCTTCGGAAGATTGAAATATGATGCATTAAAGTGGAAGATGATTCTCTGGTGGTTAATATCTAGCATAATAAAATTTAAAATAGTATTGACAATCTCGAAAGTCATGCTTTTGTCTGCCAACTTTTGGGCTTCAGGATTACCTTGTAAAACTTTAAAATATGGGCTTCAAAATCTTGGACGACTTCAGGGGAATATCAAATCTTTGTTTACCCTAATGGATATTTCCTTGTGATATTCGGTCATGAAGAGGACAAGCACTAGATAGTCCAAGGTGATCCTTGGTTTATGGGATGAGTTGGCCTATTTATGAAGCCATGGCACTCTCTTTTAAGGCGAAAGAAGATTTACCTTCTATGGGGCTGGTCTGGGTCAGATTTTTGGACTACAAACTTAATTATGGAACCCTTCTATCTTTGTAGTAATAGGTATTACCCTTGGCACTTTTATCATGATTGTTGTTACTTCTGTATGTTTTGAGCACATTGTTTATGCAAAAATCCTTATTCTAATTAATTTTAACAATCCCTTTCCTAAAAAGATTACTCTGCAATTTGGGGATGAGGTTTGGGAGCAAGAAGTTGATTATGAGAACATTCCTTTTAGGTGCAAACTTTGCCATGTGTATGGGCATTTAGAAAAGGATTGCAAAATCTATGTGCACGAAAACCATAAGGAATCCCCTAATAAGGAGGGTTTTCAGGATTTAAAAAAAAACATATTATTAAGTCTAAGAACCCCAATTCTAAGCCTTCTGTGTCTAAGAATCGTTTCACTTCATTCCTTGTTGTTGAGCTTCTAGAGGAGGATGACTTGATTATGGAAACTGTAATACCTAAAATTTAGTTTCCAAAAGATCCTTACTCTACTGCACTATATCAAAGAAAACACGTTATTTCTAACTCCAACTCTCCAATGGTTTAGACTTTGTTCATAATAACTCAGAAGGATACTAGTCTTATTAAAAAAACATAAATTGGACAAAAGTGAGAAAATAGGCACATATTTGGGCAATTATTTGTATGAACCTCCTCTTCGAGAGTTAATCCCCTACTCTTCTTTTGTGGATATCCCTTCCATTCTAGATCCAAATGGAATCAGTCAAACATCAAATAACAAAATGAAAATGGACACAAATTAGAAAGCGAGCATGAAATTTATTGCGACCCATATTCAAAGGGAAGGAGAAAGATTAGTCTCCTTAGGTAGAGAAAAAGAGGGATCACAAGTAAATAAACCCAGTCAGACATGAAGTGCATTTACTGGAATATCTGGGGTCTTAAAGGTTTCCCCTCCAAATTCAATGAAATTATTAGAATCTTGAAAGTTCATAGCCCTCATATAATATTTCTTTAGGAAAGCAAAGTCTCCAGCAGTACCATGAACTCTCTACCTTAGAAGCTTTGGCCAATGGCTAATGTTTTGTCTAATTATTCTCAGTGAGCTTCTAGGGGCATTGTTTATTTGTGAAACCCCAGGAAAATCATGTTGGTTAATGCTCTAGCCATGCAATGTATCATAGCAATCCTAGCCTAAATTAGATATTTAAATAAATATTTTTTGTTTGTCAATTTATTTACTTTTTTTTGCTTTGGAAGGGAAAAAAGAAGTGGAAGAATCTAGAATATATTATTCAGGTCTATTTAGGAGTCTAGGTCCTTATTGGAGGAGATTTTAATGTTATTACTTAGAAGAAAAAATTGGTTGTAATAAAAAGCTTGATGCTAATTCAAGTCTCATGTTAGAATACATTTATTCTTTTAATCTTATTGACATTATTCTTGGTAATAGGCTCCTGACATGGACCAAATGGATATCGGGTAATGCTTTCATTGCAGAGAGGTTGGACATATTCTTGTTGATTGAGGAGTTTCTTGTTAATGGCTAAATTCCCTAGTCTTTAATTCTCAACAATGTTGGATCAAATCCTTGACCTGTTATGATAGAAGTCTACAATTCTCAATTCCCAAAATCTCCTTTCCATTTCTAGTTGATGTGGCTTTGGCATGTTGATCTCAGGAACAAAACCAAGCATTGGTGGAAGATAGATAAGCCTCGTAATGGAATAAATATGTTCATTTTTGTGTAGAAGTTCATATATGTCAAATCCCAACTCATGAAATGGAATTGGGATGAATTTGGAGACATTAAGGTTACAATCAAGAAGCATCTGATAGATTGGAAAAGGTTGTTGAAACCATTTATTTGAGAACTATTAATGATAAGTTTAAGCAGGAAGAAATCCATTTAATTAATCAGCTGGATGAATGGAATCTTAAAGAGGAAATTATGAGGAAACAACAATCTAGTATAAGATGGATTTAAGAAGGGGATAAAAATTTAGTGTTTTTTCACAAATCCATGCTGATGTAGAGGTCTTTCAATCATATTTATTTTCGTAAATCAGATAATGAAACTCTAGAGTTCTCTTCGCAAGGTATTTCTAAGATTGTGCTTAATTTATTTTTTCATCCTCTTGTTGTTGTTCCTTTGGATATGATGGCACAACGATAGATTCTCCAAGCACTCCTAGTATTATTTCTATGCAGAACAATAGTTTTATTCTTAATAACATTTATTTAATAAAATTAAGACATGTTTTATTCAGCACAAGTAAAAGGAAATCCCTCGTGCCAAATGGGTTTTCTATTGAATTTTATCAAGAATTCTAGAAAATTATTCAGGAGGGCTTGTTAAAGGTTGTGGTAGAAGCCAAAACTGCTAAATTTATTCTTAAACAAATCATTAAAATCTTCATTTCTTTGGTTCCAAAGGTGTAAGAGGTAACAAATATTTATGGCTTTCGTCCCATTGCTATATTTAATGTTTTGTACAAATTCATTTCCAAAATTATAGCTAGTACATTTCAGCGCCTCCTCCATAAAACCATTTCCCCTGAGGAAGGTGGGTATTTGACTAGTAGACAAATCCATGATGAGATCGTGTTAGTTCAATAAGCCATACATACTATGTAACACCAAAAAACCCTAGTTATACTTATAAGGTTGGATCTCTCCAAAGCCTATGATAGATTTGATTGGAACTTCCTCTTAAGAATGCTCAAACATTTCATTTTTGTGAGGAATGGATTCTTTGGGTGAAAGGGTATATTTCCTCAGTTTTGGTTAATGGTTGTCCCACCAAGGCTTTTGAAGTCTCCAGAGGTATTCGTCAAGGAAACCCTCTTTCTCCTTATTTGTTTATCATTATGACATAATTTTTTGGTAGAATTATTGCTAGATCTAGAGAAGAAAGAATTATTAAAGGTGTTACTCTTGCTAGGGGTCGTAAGCTGATAAGGCATCTGAAGTTTGTGGATGATTATTCCCTGATGGGCAAAGCTACGACTCAAGAGGATTTAAACATTAATAAGAAGCTGCAACTTTTTAATATTGCAACTAGTTACATTATAAATAAGGATAAGTCAAAAAATCATTTCTTTCACACGTCTCCTAGACAGGAAGCTATGATTCTTGACAGACATCAATTTTGAAAAGCTTTTCTTTTCCAGTTATCTACCTTATATTTCCATTGAGGGAAAGTAGACTTCATAATTAGATCCGGTTAGTGGATAGGATGAAAACTAAAATTTCTAAGTGGAACAATAAATGTCTCTCTATGGGGAGATGAATTACCTTGATCAAGAATGTTTTGCAAGCTATTCCCATTTACTTCTCTTCCATCTTGCATGTTCTTAAGGCCATCTTCAAAGAAATTGATCAAACATGCCACATGTTTTTATGGAAGGGGCCTCAACTTATTAAATATGGTATTTGGTGAAATGGACTATGGTTTTTCTCCATAAGCAAGAAGGAGGTTTGGGTTTTCAGTTAGAGCAGATAAATGGTCAAGCTTTAGCTGCTAATATTTATTGGCATCTTTTTCTATCTCTTCATCACAACTTTGGGTGCAAACCTTAAGAGCTACATATGCTGAAAATAAATTTCATGATCAAATTATTCGTTTCTTCCTTCCTTCAAAAGGCTCTCTTGTGCTGGTTGCTCTGAAAATTGGTGTCTTTGATAAAGAATAAGTTGTTTTGGATAATCAAGAATGGTAAAAAGACCCATTTCTAAACTGATTCTTCGAATGGTTATCCCCCTCTTATTAAAAATTATCCCCATTTTCATGGGTTCATAGAACAGATGCAACATGAAGATTGGATTACGGTTTCCAAGTACTCAAATAGGCCCAACAAAGAATGGCAACTGAAAGGAAGTGGATTTCCCTTAAAGCTCGGACGATTTGAATTTCATTGGACTCTAAAATCCAACTTCTTCATATTCTTAAAGATAGATATCTTTCTTGCTCAGATGAGGAAGACTAATTGGCTTGGGGAGTACAATGTAATGGAATCTACATCGTGGCAGATGGTTATCGTTCTCTTTGTCATCCTTCAACTCAACGTCTCAAAAATATTTTAAAACAACTTTGGAGTCACAATTTGTGACCCGAAGTTAGGTTTTTCATTTAATAGAACCAAAAAAAAAACCTCATACCTTATAATTGCAATGGATTTTTTTAAATTTTAATTTAAAGTTTTTATTTTTTTTATTGTTGATTATTTTTTTGGTTTGTTGTTATTGCGATTGCTGCAACATCGGGATTTTGAGAGACAATTTATGGCTCGAACCTATTCATAATCGGCACCACTGTACCAAGCCCTTAGTTACTCTAATAAAATGTTAATGACCTGGTGAAGACTTATAAAAATTAGTAAAAAAGGATGACTACAATTAAAGGAAAATAACTTCATGTTAAAAAAAATTGTAATGTTGATAAAATAGTCAATCATTAATGGAAAAAATGCCCAAACATAAACATCATAAACAGATAAGCATAGTAAAAACTAGCCATTGTCCCAAGGTGCAAGGAAAGCTATAGGAATTGTAATTTTTTTGGGTAATTATATCTAATAAGTGTGAAATTTTATTTGTGGAATGTATTCTTCTTTTATATGTTATATTATGGTAGATTATATTTAGATTCATATTATATCGGGAATATTTTTTTGTTATGATAATAAAAATTTGATGCGTGTCTGTTTAAACTAGATATATATTATTAATATACAAGAAATTATCCTATTAGAACATCACAATTATTCAATTTAACAATTTAAATATTTGAATAATATTAATCAATTTGACATTCAATCATGTAAGAATTAATATAGAAACTCTCACATTATTTTGTGCTTGGTAATAACTTCAAGATAATTAGAAAAAAAACCCAACCTTAAATTGAACAATGATATCATATGCAAAAGAATATATAACTACGAAACATGCATTCAAGAAATAGAAATATATATATACATCTCTTGTAATTGCATAAAGTTCTTAGACTTCAATTCTTGTACGTAAATACGTTGGTGTGGAACTATGGTCATAATATTCCAATTAGAGAGAAGATGTGATAGTGGACATGGTGGACACGGGATGGTTACACACTGTTATGAGTTGAACAATTATTCAATGTTGAAATTAACAAACTAACGACAAGTTGGAACCTATTGCCTCTATTCATCTTTCACTACCTTATAAATATCTTTGGGTTCAATTTACATAATTCAGTCATCATATTCTTTAATTACCCTAAAAAAAGTACATCTCCCTGCTCTTCAACTCAATAAAATCTATATATTTATTTGCATAGTACTTACAATGAATGATTACTATATTCTAAATGGTATTTTTGTAGAACCCCTCTTATTATATAAATATTATATAATATTTTTATATATTATAATTTTATCATATAATATATATGAATATTATATATTATATATAATTTATATAAATATTAAATTATACAATATACATTTTAATATGTTATATGTTATATTATATATTATATTTTAATATGTTACATTATATATTATTTATACTATATATTATAATATATTTTAATATATATGTTAAAGTTACAAAGCTTGCAAAAGTATGATATAGAAATACATATGAAAATGAAATGAATGTAGACAAATGATTGTAAAGAAGAGTCTAATGCTTTGTTGTAAACAAAAAGAAGAGTCCCCTATATTAAAAATCATATTAAAAAAAATAGTCATGCGACCATCAAATTCTATCCATTTCAACAAAGCCATTAAAACAAATAATAATATGTCTAAAAATTACCAGTAAAAAGTAACCCAACATATCATTAGAATTTCTTCAGTAAAAAGCAGGTCAAGGTATTATAAGAATTTCCTCAAAAACAAAAACAAAAAGTTGGTCTCTTATATTATGATTGTAGTAAACCGACATAAACACTTCGAAGTCTTGATTCTCTCCCTTGTTCTCCAAAATTTGTTTGGTTTTTCCACTCTTGAACTACCATAATCTTTAGCAAGTGCCTCAATGTAATCCAAAACTATCATATTCAACAATAACGTGTTTGTAATATCATCCAAAATATGGTCATGGATAGTGTCCATGTATGAACAAGCATTAAAATTTACTGAGTATATATAACACCACATTATACATGGATGATAAAAATATGACCAACAAATTAAGATCAACTTGATGAGCCTCATTTGTTCATCATTTCCTCTGCACCACCACGACCATACATTAATGTTTATATTTATTTTTGCATTTATAAAATGAATCCACCATCCATACCGCCAACCTTATTTTTCAAAAGACAAAGAGTACTAATTTGGCCATGAGATCTATTAGTCCCTTCCTATGCAATCCCTCTCAAAGCATTTAAAAAAATTGTTTACTTTGGTCACCTAGATCCTCAACTCTGTAATGCCCATACATGTACATATTAATGGCACGACAACAAAAAGAATCTACCTTTAAAATGTTGTTGAATCTGAATTCTTATGAGAGCAGCTTAGGTATGTTCTACGCCACATATCTTTATTACTCTAATTATTCTATTGTCTTGGATATCATCCACTATTTTAACCCTAAATTCTAAAAAAATTAATATGTTTTAAAAAAAATATACACAATAAAGAGAACCGTATATAAATATCTATTTACTATTATGGTGTTGATTTACATATAAATTACACAAGTATATATTCTACTTTTTAGAGAGCTGTGATGGTAGGTCTGTATGAAAGAGATGACTATGTCAATGGGAATTTTATTAATATGCAGATTTTAAACTGCCTTACCATAATCTTGCATCTAACATCGCACTATCTTGAAGAAATGGATAAAATGTCCTAGTCATTTCTGTCCATAACATTGTAGAACACCTACTTGTTAGTATGGTTATAGAGTGATGTGCAAATCAATTCAATAATAACCAAACCAAAAATACTTATTGTTAGTCCTACTTTTGAATATTTGCTCCTGGGTGGTCGTTGCATCAAGTGTCTGCCTCATATTTAACTAAATTCTTGGCTTAACCCATAGAAGGGGTGGTGCAATAGTGGAAGTGACGTGTCTTGCTCATCTACCACCAAACTTGATATCTAATAGCTTGATATGCTGAGCTATTAAGGAGTACAAGGCATATCATTTATGCAGGCAATGCGGCAATTTCCAAGCCAAGCATGAGAAAGTCATTTGATGACTATGTTCACCTGGTTCTGATCTTAAAGAACCTCTCAATTTTATGAGTTTTCATTACGATCCCCTACAAAACCAAATTTTATTTCTTGTCATAATTAGGTGGCAACATATGAAAACATATGTAAAACAACATATGTTAAAGAGCACACATTAAACCAAATAATAATCAAACTATCATAAAATCTATCATGTCCCTAGACAATAATAATATTGAAAACAACAAACTCAACAATTAATAACATGCAAAATAGTGAACAATAATGTGTCTAACATGAACTTATGTGTGTCAATGAATGCTTTATCGGTTGTTTTATTTCCTCTAGAATGCTTGTAAATGCTCAATATATTATTGTGAATGAAACATATGATTAAGTGCATGGAACTGCAGGCCAAAAAAAGGGTCTTAAATAGACATGTATTTTCTAAAAACAAAAAACCTAAACTTGCAAAAATTATTTAAGCCCACACTCAAAATTTTAAGATTATATAAGAATAAAAATTGTAGCATTGTAAATCTAGATTCTAAACTATTTTTTCAAATGATGAGCTATAAGTGGGTCAAATGTTTAAAATTCAAAGAGGTACTCTTATTGATTAGTAAAATATAGTAGATAGCCATTGTGCCTCTCTTCTCCACCTTTTTATAGCATTACTTGGTATTTTATAAAACCCTTTGATGGAATGTTAGATAAGATCATCTAATTTTCAACTTATATTTTAAAAAAATTAATGAACATATATTTTGAAATAATTTACAAATATATAAACCTAAAAATGATAAATAATGGATAGCAGTGCGTGCTCCCAATTACCACAAACATAATCATATTTTTTTTCAATATCTATAGAATTAGGCCTAGTTTGTAATATACTATAATGTTTTCTAAATTTGGATGAACAAAACAAAAGATACATATATATTTCTAGATATGTATATTTGTGACATATAGTGGCATATATATATGTATGTATTCAAAAAGAAAAGTGTCAGCATTTTTATTCATGTAGTAAAAGATACATCTAGTATTCCAGTCTGTTAAGGGATGGGAGACGTATAATCCGAGTATGAGGGCTCAAGTAGTAATTGTACCTTATGCAATGGTGTAGATCAGTACAATAGTAAATACCCTGATGGGGAAGTAAAGCCTCAACCCATAAATTTTTTTAGGTCACATTAACATCTTGGTGGGATTGTAATCAAGACCATCTTATCTGAGGGATATCTCCCTCTCGATCTGATTCCCGTCATCCCCAGAGTACAAAGCATATATCTTACCTTATTCTAGGTTGCAGGATTCCTTTGTTAACTCGTTTGCTTCCTTGTTGAACTCCCTGTATATGTGGGTGAAGGCGACATGATGGAAATCTAAAGAAAAAGCTAAAATATAGCCCAATATATATCACCAAGTGATGTTGTTGCATCTAACCCTTATATTGATCCAATTGCAAACAACCAAAGAGTCTGAAAGGACATCTAACTCTGTTACTTCATTTAAGCCCTATTATTGGATCCATTACCTATACCTTGTCTAAAAGAAATCTTATTTCCATTGTATTGTAGGGTTCCCCTGACACCACCATCACTCAGGTTCCCTCTTGAAGCCCCATCACATAACACATGAAGTTTTGCTGAGTTATGTTTGGGAGAAGTAATGCAACACTGCTATGTATTCCTATGTGGTATTGGCGGTAGTCTAGAATGCTTGAATTTGTAGAAAGTTGCTATGACTAATGGAGGCTTACCTTTAAAAATAACTTCATTTCTTGTTATCCATATAGCCCAAGTAATCTATAGTGGTAAGGGTAGATGTGTTTTCATTAATCCTCTATTCTCAGTCCACTTATCCCAAGTGGTTGTAAGTGATCCTCCATCCCAAAATTGTCTAGTGCGCTGAGAATATGTTGCATCCCAAACTACCCTAGTGAACGGGCATTGAACAAAGATATGGTTAAATTTTTCAACACTATCCTTGCACAAAAAACACATACCTAATCCACACTAACACATGTGCTAAAGGTTGTCCCAGGTCAATAATTTGTTGTGGAGAGCTAACAAGAAGTGTAGAATTGATTTGGGAGGCACCTTGATCTTCCATAGACCTTTCCACCACCATGGAGAACTTATTTCACTAGGTTGGGGGCACAAGGCTAAATACCTGAGATTAATTTTGTAATCACCTCCTTCATTGTTAATATCTTAGTAAATTTCATCTTCCCTCTGTGTGAGATGAATGTCGATAAGATAAGATGAATTCTGTATATTTCCCGTTGTATGGTGTGCTATCCTTGTAGGCCAATTTGTTTTACATCGAGCCAACTAGAGGTCCACCTATAATTTTGATTATGGATAAAGGTATCTACTAATGTATGGATGTGTAGTTATTGTAGAGTTCCTTTCATATCCTCTAAAAATTGTAGTTCTTTTAGGATACCATAGATGTCATCCATTCCAATTTTTATCTGAGTTCCATCCCCAAGATTCCAAGCCAAGAAGTTACCAATGGTGTCAAATTTATGTACAATTACTTTCTAAAAGATAGAGCCTCTTGTATGGAGTTTGCAACTCTTTCTGATCCAATCCTGAATAGTTAATGGTTGAATATATTTTTGGAGTAAGATATTTTTCCATAGTCCTTTCCTGTATCAGCCTCCAAACACCTTTGGCATCAAGTGCTTTAGAAAAGATATTGAGATTTTTTATATCCCATCCTCCAGTTGATTTTGGTTGTGAGATAATGTTCCATTTTATCAAAGGTATGTTGTTATGATCCTTATTTATAGTCCAAATGAATCGAGTACATAGCTTCCTAATGTTATTCAATACCTTTTTTGGAAGATAGGTCAAAGATGGCCAAAAAACTGGAATTGCCTCCAATACATGCTTGATTAGGACTAATCTACCTGCCATGGATATCTATCTATTGCACCATGAAGTGGTGCAAAGTTTGAGATTTTCCACAATCCATTTCTAATCTCCACACATATAAGTGTTTGCTTTCAAAATGTATCCCAAGTATTTTATGCCAATCTCAAATGGAAGGTGTAGGAAAGGGAAACAAGAATAGGATGAGGTTTTTTATAGCTATGGTGAGATGAAAAAAGTAGATGGCAGATTTTTGGAGGTTGATGGACATGCTTGTAGTGGAAGAGAAAAGTTTTAAAATCCGGTCATAGAATTCGGCTTCTTGGATCGATCCATTTCCAAAGATAAGAATATCATCTACGAAAAGAATGTGTGTAATGGATGTGCTTTCAGCCATCTTAATTCCAAGAATGTTTCCAATATTTTGTTCATGTATAATGTGTCGATTGAGAGCTTCTGCAATGAGTAGAAAAAAGAGGGGGGGAAGTGGGCACCCCTATCTCAATCCTTGGGTGGGAGAGAATAAAGCTAAGGATGAGCCATCGACAAGAACACAATATGTGATAAATTTATAACAATCCTCCATCCAATTAATGAAGGGATGAGAAAAACTAACCCAAGTCAAAATGAGCCTCAAGTAAAGCCAATTTAAATGACCAAATGCCTTGGAGAGGTCAATTTTGAGTAGGAAGGTTGATTTGGATTTTTTATTGATGGTGTGGAGGGTTTCTTGGGCCGTGCGAATGGCATCATGGATGTTTCAGTTGTCTAGGAAACTAAATTATTCATGGGATATATGTTATGATAGTATAGGCTAGATACAAGTTGCTATAATCTTGGAGATTATCTTGTAAATATAGTTGCAAAAGGATATAAGATGATAATGATCGAAGTTAGTGAGGTTATCATCCTTGGGAATGTTTTCAATGAAAGTAGTGGAGAATGGATTATGTATTCTACCTGATATACAAGATCCTCCATGGCCAATAATAAATCCCTTATAAGAATATCCCATAATCCAATGAAGAATTCCACCAACCAAGCATCTGGTCCTGGTGCTTTCCCCAGCTGAAAAGTGTGTAAAATATCCTTCAATTCCCCCATATTAATTGGTCATAGAAGAAGCTAGTTTTATTATTATCCAACCCATTTGTCGAATAAGGTAGTTCTCACCTGATATCCCATATATTCTCCCTGGGGGGATCACTATATATTTGTTGTTAATGAGTGACAACTACCTTGGAAATAGTGGTAAAATATATACATTCCCTTCCAAGGTTATCTCTAATGTTTTGGATTGTGTTTTGTGCCCTCTGAGCCACTGCGCACAATAGTGAAAGAAATTTGTGTTTTCATCACCCTTTGAAAGCCATGTGATTCTACTTTTCATTTTCCATTTGGCCTCCTGTCATGCGAGAAGCCTAGATTTTTCCTTTTCTAAATTGTCTAGCTCCTGAGAGTATCATCTCGATGATTATTCTTTTGATATGTTTCAACACATTCCTATATCTTATCTTCCACTTGTAGGAGGATTTGTTCACTGTCCTCAAATTTTTGCTGCCAACTTGGTTTTCAAGAGATTTTTTTGTAAACTCACAGTTGCATGTTCACTGTGATTGCTCAAGCACTTTATCCATGTATTTGTGATCAAATCTTGAAAATACTCATATTCCATCAAATGATGATTGAATTTAAAAGGAGTGGGGGGCTGTTTTAGTCCATTTACCATCTCTAAATGAATGGAGTGGTGATCTGAAGTATATTGCTTTAGGGTCAAAGTTTTGAAAGATATGAACTAAAGTAGAAGGGCTTCTTTAATCAGAAAAGGTCCAATCCCTTTGAGATTCCTTAAATGCTTGAGTGATGGTTGGACCAAGTGGGCTCCAGAATTAAAGGAGCAACATCCACTAGACTATAATTGTTCATATAGTTTAGTAAGTAGGATGCCAAAGGATCATCTCTATTATGAATTCCCCAAATTTTAGAGTGGTGGGTCATAAAATTTATATCTCCTCCAATGATGAGATGCGGCATTTGTAGAATGTCAGTGGACTCTAAGTCATTCCAAAATCTCAATTTATTGTGTGAGGAGGCATAGACGTTGAGAACGTCAATGTCCACATTGTGTTCCTTGGAGTGATAGGTACCCATGATGAATTTATTTGACTTAACAGAAGCTCAGAGAACCATGATATATTTCCACCCAAGAACTAATCCCTTAGAGTTCAATCAGCATCATAAATAAAAAGGTCCAATCTGGAAGGCACTTTTTCATATGTTTTTGGGTATCATTTTCAGAACACATAGTTTCCTGTAGTAAAATTAAATCAAGATTTTGTTTGTAGACCAATCTCTTTAGGGACTATTGCTTTGTGGCCATCCCTATACCTCTCATGTTGTGGGATGTGAATAACATCTTAAACCTTTTTTTATGGTTTACACTGCTAAGGGCCTGATTTATTTTTTGTTGTTTTCTAATGATGATGTCACATTCTACCTCTTCATGTGCATGAGAGAAGAGAGTGCACCTTCCCCTTATGGGGAATGCCATGTGGATATGATTATCTTCTAGACTCCCCATGCCAAATAAAATATTTTACAAATGATGTTAGGCTTTAGACTATGATCTAGTGAAATACCTTTTCCCATTGGAATGGTTGGAGTCATCACAGGATGAAGTGCATGTAGATATTATTTGATTTTAACTTTCCCCTGGTCCACCTTCTATGTCATCCTAGGTGTTTCTTTTGTGTGGGTGGTTGTAGTTTCAAGATTTATGTGTCACTCCCTCCTGCCTTGGTATTTATTATGATGTTAACATGTCCCTATGTGTGGTTGTTCTAACCCCTATCTCAGTAGTAGGTTTGATCACTAGATTCCCATGAGGATTTTTCTCAAGTTCATCTGATTGTTGATTGACATATTGGATGTTCTATTCCATCCCTGGATTTTGATTGATGGTTTTTAATATAGGTGTGAGAATATCACATAACCGATTTTTATCATGATTCAATTTTTGTATGGTGGCACACTCCTATTCTTGGATACCCTTATTTGGACTCAGGAATAAGTTTGTTTCATGTTGATATTCTTGCAAGTGTAGAATTTTAACTAGATTAGAGTACAATGTTTTAGGTATTTTCGTTCTTAGGGATATCGAAGAATTATGAAAGGATGTGGGAGCATTCTCACATACCTTTTTTGTTTTCCTATTATACCATGGAGGAGGTTGCTCTGATGTCACTCCTTGTGTATCCATGGCCCCAAGATTAGTGTTGGCCATTTGTTTTGTAGAAACATCACGTAGTGTTTCTAACTGTTCAGTCCCAAACATTTTTGAGTCTAATGGATTTGTATGGGGTATGGAGGACGCCTCTGATTCCTACATTTCTTTATGTCAATGGAGAGCCTTTTTATTCAATATTGGGCAATTAAGATTCAGATGTCCATGGCATCGACATTGTGTGCATCTAAAAGGAAAATTAATGTAGTTCAAGATTAATTCAGTCTATATATGCCCTACCTTGATTTGTATGGTTCCTGAGAGACCTTTGGAGACTGCCATATCTACACAGATTATAGCCACCATAGTGCTGGTCTAAGATGTGGTCTTTTGGTGTGTCAAAATGTATAGTCCTAGAGAGTTTCCTATACATTTGAATATTTATTGCTCCCAAATTTCTAGTGGTAATCCCGACACTTTAACCCATATAGCTGCCTTTGTAATGCATTCCCTTATTAGATCAAAACTAACATGCCATCTTGTTATCGCGAGGGTAGTGTTTCCCCAAAACCAAGGACCTCCTTCTGCAATAGTCATTCGACCCTCTATCGATCGGAAGATCAAGATAAAGAAACCCCTGGCTGCTCTCTAAATGTTTGGTGTGTAACCCAACAATGTTCCCCTTTTGTTCTGTATCCAGGATTGTAAACTACTGCCTGTGTAGGCTCATGCATGGAAATTCAGGGCTAATTCCATCTAATGAATGAATTTCTCCATGCACATACCTAAGTCTATTGTAACCTATGTTGGTATATTATTGAGCTTTACATATTTTTGCTTCCTTTGTCAATGGCACTTCTCTAGCTCCTTTGCATGAGATGTAGTATCCCCTTTTTTTTCTTCTTGGATCTCCTTTACTCTTTGTAAACATATCCCTTGTGCCTCCTACTAAGCATATACAACATGGATTATTTGTGAAGAGTAGCTTGGATTTTCAAAAAAGGTGCCTAGGGCTTCCCCCAACCAATGGGGTTGAAAATCAGTTAAACCTACTCTAAAATTTTCCTCCAATAGTTTATCCTTGCCTCTATCATTTACGTCATGGAGTGACAGAGTCATTGATGCATGTTGTTTTGTTATATACCTAGTTTGATGATTTTTTGAGTGATCCTACAACTGATCCCATTCCATCGCCCTGGTCCTCTCGGTGTGCGCACACACACATATACATATGTATGTATGTATTGATAAATAAAAATTGTATTAAATAGAAAGTTTCCAAGTTACATCTTACAAAATCCCAAAGATTTGTAATTCCTAAAAAAAGGAGCTATTTTTTCCTATCATAGCAAGTTTTAATTTTTGCATGCACACAAATATCCACAAGCATCCTTACATGCATGCAAATCCAACAACTTGCATGCATGCTTATTATATGGTAGAACATACATGCATATTTTTAGTTGAACATGCATGCATGTTCTTTACAATTAAACTGAAAATAAGTAAAAATATGAATTAAACCATTCATATCAAATTTTCTTTTTTTGATCTGAACTTGTTGGGATGATTTGAAGCTGTAAATCTTGTCCCTCTTCTAGATTTGAGGTTCTTTTAATTTCATTTGAATAAAGGCTTCTCTGATCCTTTTTCCTCTTCATTGCTGATTTTTGAATTTCTTCTAGGAGAAACTCTATTTTCCTATCCATGTTATTCATAGTGATCTCCAAGACAAGCATGACAAAGCTTTTACTGACTGAAAATCATAATGGATTTGTAGAAATAGGTTAATGCCCAAATGTCACACCATAAGCACCTGTTTAATTGGCCACACAACACTTGTCAGAACAGGCAGGTAAGTTTGATGGAAACAAACTGACATTTGTACCCAACGACCTCTCCAAACCATTGCTCAAAAAATTATGGAGCATCAGTCTACGCATATTCCCTACTCTTTGTGTCAGCTGAAGAATGACATAAAATGGTATATTCTTTTTCTTTGTCTCATGTGAAATGAATCTTAGGGATTTGGCCCACCGTATAAGCCTTCGACTAACTAGTAGTTGCCTCGAAGGTGCAAGTTACGTTGAAAGAAATGTATATGTAATTTTTATGATTTCTTTGATAAGTTTTGTCTTTTCATTTGTGGAGTATATTCCTCTTAAGTGTATGGCATGGGCACGTTGTGGAGTATATTCCTCTTAAGTTATGGCGTGGGTATGTGCTATTGCATGATAATTAAACTTACGAACTCTTCTTGTCACCTAGGAATGATCGCCAATCGACCACCTTTTCTCTCAACTAGCGACTCCTCTACCATGACATTCACAATGTATCATAAGTGATGCCCTCTTATACATCCATGTGACATGTACTTTGCAAAAGTATTGGTACTCACTTAAACCACAACGAAATCAACAAGATCAACTCCATAACCTCAATATATATTAATATTCTAATAACATATTAAATATATAATATAATATATAATTATATTATATTTTTATTATTATATATCCATCTATATAGTGATATAATGTATAATAAACATTGCATATATTAATATTAATATATTATATTTGTTATAAAATAATATAAATAATTACATGTCTTTATATTATTAATATATGAATAGAGAATATTATTTTATTATGAAATATTACATTATATCATATTAATATATATTATAATTTTATATTTTTATGTATTATAATAATAAATTAATATAAATAATATGTACAATTTTATTTTATTTATTAATATACATGCCTTTTTATAAGGAAAAATAATAAGCTACATGACAACTGTTTGGACAGGTGGCATTACTACTAAACACATGTTTCATTTAGCAAGCTTCCTCTGTAAATTCAGCTTACAAATCTCGAGTAACTCTCCATGAATTTAGCTTTTCATTTTAGCCAGCTCTAAATAATTTAGCTGAATGAAAGCTTACAAACCATCTTCATGCCAACTATAAATATTTTCGATCTCCTTTTCTCTTCCATTTCTTGTTAATTTTCCCTTATGCAGGGTTTGAATGCTATGTGCAAATAATTTGGCACCTCCTTGCCTTATTCAAGCTTTGTAAACTGAAAATATAATTACTTCCAACGCTAAGCATTGAACCATCGAAATCTAGCTGAAACACGTTCAAGTGCTACCTACAGATATGGACTCACGGATCATTCAAAAGTGGAATGGAAGGCAAGTGTTTCATCTCATATAGGGATTTGAAATGAGCAATAGTATTCTGTTAATAGTGTTATTCCCCACATGTTTTTATCAATCAAATTGGGATATTGTGGGAAAATATGTCATTGCTACTATTCAAGAATCTGACAGTTCCAATAAGGTTCTCTCTAACAAAAAGTTGACCTTTCTAACTGTTCTCCGCTTCTTTCATTTCTCAAAGCAGAAAGATAAATTAATCTGGATGGGATTCTCAAATGGTGGGTAAAATGTGAAAGATGGCTATATAATCTCTACGACCATGAACAATTAAGACTTTGCTAATTTTTTGGCTTCTCAAATTTGGTTCAAATATGACCTTTTTAATGTAAATGCTTTTATTTGAATTATTTACTAGGATCAAATTCTATATTATTGCAATTTAAGGAAGAGAGGCTTTCAGGGTCCCTCTCCGTGTATTCTCAAATTGCTATTAAGATAAATGCAAGAAAATGAAATAAGGCCAAATTCTAGGTAGATGCTTAGATTAGCTTGTCCCCTCTAAGTAATATAAATAATATACATTTAATGTGTGTCTTGTGCACATAACATAATGGAGTTTTGGTCAAAGATTACTTTAATAGCGACAAATATGGATGGTTGGGTTTCCAAGACATATTTTTAACAATAAGTCCACCCTTCTAACTATTCTCCGCCCCTTTTATTTCTCAAAGCAGAAAGATAAGTTAATTCGGATGGGATTCTCAAATGATGGGTAAAATGTGGAAGATGGCTACATAATCTTAATGACCCTGAACAATTAAGACTGGGAATTTTTTTGGCTTCTCAAATTTGGTTCAAATATGACCTTCCTAGTGTAAATGCTTTTATTTGGATTATTTGTTAGGATCAAATTCTTTATTACTGAAATCTAAGGAAGAGAGGCTTCCGGAGTCCCTATTGGTTTATTCTATGATACAATAATGAAGACGACTCTAATCATCTGCTGTTTCACTATTAACATTTTACGAAAATCTAGAACTCCTTTCTCAAAAGATTTAAGCTTGATTTTTTTTTTTTTTTTTTTTTTTTTTTACAGTCAAAGATTTCATCATCGGATGGTTTTTTAAATTCAAATCTCCTCCACTTCAATGGATTTGGAGATCTCTTATAGATATTATTTGTTGGAATATATGGTTGGAAAGAAATAAAAGAATTTTTAAGAATGAGTCTAAAGAAGAATCCTTCATCCTTGCCTCCATTTTGAAGATTCTATGTTTAATAGAAGAATATTTAAGCATTACCACTTCAAAAATCTTGTTGTCCACTTAATTAATCTCTAATAGGAGATAAATATGAAACCCTAATAAAATTTTGAAACATTAATGTAGAAGGAAATTTAGTGTTTTTTTTTTCAAATCAATAAGTGAATTCACCAAAATGTTTTGTTATTTCACACATAAAAGATATAAAATAATAGAAATTATGCATTAATTCATATTATAAAAATAATAATAAACATAATAATTTGAATTGAAAAGGCTAATTGATATTGCAACTACTTGATTTACAAATAATAAGACAAGATAGGGATGATGTATTTAACTTATTTTGCATATGTTAGTGACAAAAGATGTCTCAAAATCTAAAAATGTTTTATATGTGCTTCATAAATTGATTAGACCTGAAACAAAGGTTGAAAACATGCCTGAACATTGTCAAAAAAGTTAGTTGCTTGCGGCAATCGACATTATCATGGTTTATCGATAGTGTCCCTACACACAGTGGGGAGCCTAAAACTTCTAGGAGCCATGTGCCTATGCTTGCAATCTAGGTATGTATGTATGCACTTATTTGAACTTGCTTGTTGATACTTATTTTTCATCTCTTTCATGCAAACCCAAATTTTTCTTGATTGACTACAAGATGCCCTTAAAAAAAGGATAGTATTTTGGGTTGGACAAACCCGATCACTCAATGCTAAATGGTTGGGCATTGCTTATACTCCAATACTCCAAAGCATGGGCTCACACTGCACATAGTTCTCCCACTTGTGTGTGTGTGTGTGTGTGTGTGTGTGTGTGTGTGTGCGCGCGTGCAACATTATGAATAATCTCAAATGTAATTCTATCATTTGATCTTTGATACTCGGTACCATGCAAATTTGACATTTTGTATTGATATTTGGCCCTATGGACTACTCTTGGGTTACTCTTTAAAAATTTGAAATGTATATATGTCTTTTGAATAATGTTCCAAGAGATGCTACGTGATTTCTTAATGTTATTAAGACCTGCCAAGTGAATAATAACCATATGAGTAATTTATATTTATAAGTGACTTCTTTGTTTATTTCTCACTATGACCATCTCGTAAAACATGTCTAGGCTAACATAATGGAGATTTTTTTGAAAAATATCCTTTGAGGGCTCCCAGACACTGTTAGTAGAGGAAGGCACCTACCATAACCAACACTTTCCTGGAAGTGAAAAACAAGGATATGAGATATGGAGAATATTTGTATAAGATTTTAAAAATGTTCATGTATTGACTAAACTCGCCCTGAATAAATATATTTGACAGATAGAGGTGGCTAAGACAATAGATGGTTAGATTGGTCGAGGGAAAGTGTACTCAAGAGTCATATATATGTACATTTTCTAAGTATGTCAAAGTATATCGAAATTGATGCTGCCTAAGTGCCAAATACCAAATTTAAGCATCTAAATAATATTAAACCCAATATGAATAGAAATAATATTAGAAGAAAAAGTATTTTGGACATTAATAGGATTAACGTAAATTTGGTAAGTGACCACACTGGAAGACAAACCTTGTTATGCAACTTATTTTATAACATTCATCAATCCTAACATTTCATTTGGGTTTTGTTAGAGATATTTTTTATATTGAGCAACATTTGAATCTCTTTGTTTGATATTGGTTTCAAAAACATTATGATCAGTAGTACTATCATGTCTAATATCCATATATCCATCCTCAAGCTCATAAGGAACATCATGAATCCTAACACTATTTCAACAAACAAATAAGCCTTGTGATTGTGATAGTCTTTTTTATGTTCATTCAAATTAGTGTTTGAGGATCCATTAACTTTCACATCATTATCACTATTAACATTCAAATAAGTTCCAGTCACAATCTACAAAGGCACATCATTCACATCATTTCCTAAATAAATTTTATTTTTTGTAACATGAGACACATTTCCCTATTTATTTTTGTTTTTCAAGGTTAACATGGGATTAATCAAAGTAATTTCAGCAAGATTTACGGCTTCTTGATTAAGCTAACACTTCTTCTAGGTGGTATCTCTAATCTAATCATTTTAGGTGGCATAAATTAGAACTAAACATGAAAAAATACACACTGTACAAGCACACTAGGGTTTTAAGAATTTTTAGAAATTGGATTAACCTAGGTCTTAGAATCAAACAATTCAAGTAAAATATGGATTGGGTTTAGATTTAGAAGCATACAATGAAATAAACCTTAGAAATTTGAGATCCAACACAATATGAAGCAAATTTTAACATTAGGAAGTGTAGGACAATGCATGGTCACCAAAATATAATGCAAATAAATGAATTGCATTTAATTTAAAGACACATCAAATGCACATGTAAATATAGCTAACAATAACTAATTAATATTTTGAAGTCAAGCAAGGGGACAAACACATAGGGTTTAGAGGAGTATCTTTAATCAATCATGTTTTAGAATAATCATCTCAATTTGAACCCAAAAACACACTTTCAACACTATCAATAACCTCACTCATAATCTAGCTCTGATCACGATCTAGCATCTAAAAAGAAATGAGGGCACTTTAGACAAGTGTTAAGAGTGCTAGGGCACTTTTCGCAATTAACAGAGAGCTCTGAAATAAATTGACGATTAGGTTCCTTATTTTTGATATTCCATTTCCTCACTTTGATTTTCATGTTTCAACATGTTTACTTACAATACACAATTCCTTTCATGCCTTAGAATTATTCCAACATCACTGTGATATCCAAAAACTTTAAGGGAAAAAATTGACTTTAGGGTTTTGCGTTAAGTGTTAATGATGAATATAAACTAACTAGTTGTTTGCTTATTAGGCCCCTAAAGGTAGGAACAACAATATGGAATAATAGTAAAAAACATAAAGGAAATAACTTCATAAATGGAAATTGCATAACATAGATAGGACCCTAGTTGTGTGTTGATATTGTTCCACAATAAAATGCTAGTATTAGATAATTATGAATGCTCTAATTAATACTTGATCACCCCTGTCTTTATTATTTCTCTATGAGTACACTTTAGATAGTATGTCAGAATATACCTATTAATGTCCAATGAACTATAATGCTTGTGTATTATAAACATTTGAATTCAAATAAAACGTGATTGGTGTGTGAACCAACATCAAATGAGTAGAAGCAAAAAAGGCAAGACAAATGGGAGGAGTGCACCCTAAATTAGGAATACCAACAAAAGAGACCAGAAACATTGGGGGCAAGCACAACCCAAGAAGCACGAGAAATGAGAGAGATATCAAGAGTTACGAAGAAAGGGGGACAACCATTGAAAGTCAACAAGCATGCCAATGACACCTAACTTGGACTAATAATCAAAAAATAGACAAGCACACTAAAAGTACATGAAATAACACATAATAAATGCACCATACCCAATTTCAGGTACCTACATGGTGTAATATGTTGAGAGAGGTATCTAAAAGATTCAAAACTATCAAGCCCGTTACAATAGAAATGTAAGAACATAAGGTTTGGCCCCTGGTATCTTTCAAATAATTTTTAGCCCATATTAGATCCATTTATGTACCATTTTTTCTTTTTGAAATTGTTTCCTTGAGAAGCAATTTAACTTCACCCATTAATGCCAAGATTGTGTGATCCATCACAAACATCAGCCTTTGATGTTTTGTGTTTGGACCAAATGCAGAAATCTTGACTGATAAATTCATTCAACTATCCTCTCTACAATCTTGTGTGGAGTAACATCCCACATGCCTTCGGGCCATAACTTCGATGGAACATAAAATGCCAAGACTGTGCGGTCCATCACAAACGTCGACCTCTGATGTCTTATGTTTGGAACAACTGCAATAATATCGACTAATAAATCCATTTGACTATCCTCTACAATCCTGTGTGGAGTAATATCCCACATGCCTCCGGGCCATAGCTTCGAGGGAACATAAAATGCAAAGACTGTACGGGTTCATCACATACATCGATCTCTGACATTTTGTGTTTGGATCAACTATATCAATCCTAACTAATAAATCCATTCAACTATCCTCTCTACAATCCTATGTGGAGTAATACCCACATGCCTTTAGGTCATAGCTTCGGTGGAACAAAAAATGCCAAGACTATGTGGTCCATCATAGAAATCGGCCTCTGATGTTTTGTGTTTGGAGCAATTGCAACAATCTTGACTAATAAATCCATTATACTATCCTCTCTACAATCTTGTGTGAGTAATACCCCACATGTCTTTGGGCTATAGCTTCGATGGAACATAAAATACCAAGACTGTGCAGTCCATCACAAACATCAACCTTTGATGTTTTGTGTTTGGAGCAACTGAAACAATCTTGACTAATAAATCCATTTGACTATCCTCTCCTCTCTACTTATAACCATTTTATTAATTACACAATAAGATTGTAATAAGCATCGTAAAATAAAAAATGAAACATCAAATGCCATCATAATCCAGAGAAGGTAAAGAACAAATTAAGAAAATTAAACTTAATTTCAAACCATCACAATCAAGAAATGATAATGAACAACTTCCAAAAACTAAACAAAATGTCAATGCCATCACAATCAACTATACTTCTCAAGTATGTAAAACTGCATGCTTTATGGCAATTGAAGATGTCTTGATATTGATGCATCTTATATATTATTAAAAATATTCTGAGTAACAACATTAAGTTATGCATCACCCAACCATCATAAATTAACGAAACCGCTAAACATACAGATCTGTTAAACTCTGTTGTTAATTAGTAATTTAACACTCAATGATCCAAAATATTCAACACATTCTATCCTAGATGGTTAATCATAAAATTGAATGCAATCAATGTGTGCTCATTCAACATAGACATCAAACTCTAACAACATTTTTCTTCTTTCTAAAATCACCTTTATCATTTTGAAGTTTTTCTACAAAATGTATACCAGCTTCACTTCTATACAACTCTTAACTAGAATATCAATAAGCTACTCTCCACGGCCAAGGAAAAAACATTTGTGTCATACATAGAACACCTGTCCATAAGTGCAAATGTCTTTGTACTATCCACAACTCTAACATAACCCTCTAAGGAACCGCGAGATTAATACCAGACTAATCAAGTGACATGCATTGTTGCTCAACAAAGCAACCGAGATATGCAAAAATATCACTTTCAAATTCATCCAATTGCAAAGTCTCCATTTGTGACCAGTGATCAAGTTGTTTTTAGTATATGTCATCTTTCTTATTAAGGAAAAGGTTCCATAAGTGGAGCATGTTTTTATTGTTTAACACTTTTATTGTTAAGATGTATTTCACTTATGAAACATATTGGTATGGATACATATATAGTATATTAGAAATTGAGCATGTAGTATCTGATACTTAATAACAATTTAAAATAACCAATCACACCATGACATGCAAAACTCAACTATTGGTACTCTAATGTTTATGTATTAATACTCCAAAAATTGAATTTTGTTTATAAGTTAAAAAGTACATTTTATAAATTATCGTGATAAAATCATTTATATTGTAAAATGTATAATAAATTAGACTTTGAAACCTTAATTATAAATAGTTAAAATGACATTAAAATGAGTAATTTTTTTTACATCTAATATGATACCATGACAAATCTATGTCTCCAAAATTATAATGCATAGCTTCTAGGACCTTTCCACTACTCCATAAAATGTCAACATAAAGCACCAAAAAATTATTTTTACAAAGTTCAGATGAAAAACAGAACCTGAGTACAAATACATAATAATCAAATTAATGTTAAGTTGTGGAGCTAAAAGCTTCACTATTATGCAAATGGTGGAGGTTGCTGAGTGTCAAATTAATCGATGTCAGTCAGGCCAACCGACATCAGTCATATTCAGTTACACAGCAACCGACATCAGTTATGGTCGGCCGGCATCGGTCAGAAAGGAACCGACATCGGTCACTTGTGTGTTTCCAGAACTGTTAGTTAGACAAACAGTTAGTTTGACAGACAGTGAGTTTGCATGTAAAGACTAATTTTAGTCTTGAGTCTACATTTCTAATTATTGTTTGGTTTGGGATCTATTTAAGAGACCCATGGGGCTGTATTGTAATCAAGGACTAAAGGATTAGATCCTTCAAGTGTAAGATCAGTTGATCTGTAGGGTGTGTAAGATCAGGGAGATCTACATGGTAAGCAAGGTCAGTTGATCTGTGGTGTAGCAAGATCAAGGATATCTGCGGGTGTGTGTGTGTGTGTGCAAGGTCAGTTAGATCTATGGGGTAGCAAGATCAAGGAGATCTGCAACACAATAAGGAGCAAGATCAAGGAGATCTACTGGTGGACTAGAAGTAGGCAACAACAACCATTGGGTTGATTGTCACTGACTGGTGGAGGGAACAACTCTATGTTTGAGTTGATTGTAATTGATTGAGAGAGAGAACTCTTGAGGGAGAATTACTGTACACCCAAGAGGTGTGGGAAGAAGAGTGTGATTTATTCATTGTATTTCCTTTTGGAAGAGTGTTAATACAGATTGTATTGTTTCTCATATCTCATATTCTGTGCTATTTCTGAATTCTAGTTACTTATTACTTCTGGTTTAATTTTGTGTTTAGTTTCTTATACAAAAGTAATCAACTGTACTCTCAAGGTAGAGTAGGGGATCCTGACAAGTGGTATTAGAGCTTTGTGTTCTAGATCCTAACAAGTGGTATCAGAGCAGGTTCATCAGAGCTTGGTTCACTAACACCTTGGTTTCAAAGTGTGTTAACTGTTTTTTGATTACAGGTCACTCACAGGGGTTTCTGTTTGAGTGGGAGTAAAGCAATGGCAGAAGAAAGTAAGCTAAGAATGGAGAAATTCAATGGCAAGAATTATCAATTATGGAGGATGCAGATAGAATATTATATGTATCAGAAAGATCTATACTTACCGTTGGGTGGGGTTGCATGCAAGCCCACAGATATGCAAGATGAAGAATGGAATGTTCTTGATAGGAAGGCTCTGGGATCTATAAGGTTGACCCTGGCATCATTTGTGATTTCCAACTTATCACAGGCAAAGACAATGGTAGAGTTAATGGAATCTTTGGCAAATTTATATGAAAACCCTCAACTTTGAATAAGGTATTTCTTATGAAGCAATTATTTAATTTGCAAATGCAAGAAGGTGGATCGGTATATAGTCATCTTAGTGATTTTCATGGTTTAGTAAACCAGTTAAATTTAGTCAAAATAGATTTTGATGATGAAATTAAGGCTCTCTTAATCTTATGCTCTTTACCTAAAAGTTGGGATAGTTTGGTAATGGCAGTTAGTAATACTACGTCTACTTCAAATATCTTGAAAGTTGATGATGTTGTTAGTGTAATCTTGAATGAAGAAATTCACAGGGAAAGCACAGGGGAATCATCAGGTAATGATTTAAGTGTTGAAAGTAGGGGAAAGCAAAGAGAGAAGGTCGAGCAAGGGAAATCAAGGTCAAAGATAGACATGAGATCTAAATCCAGAAATGGAGGTATAACCTGCTAGAATTGTGGAAAGAAAGGGCATGTAAAGAAAGATTGTTGGTTGGTTGAAGATCAACATGAAGGAAATAAAGAAGCAAATGATGCAAGTATTATTGCACGAGATGCTCTTATATGTTCCTTGGATAAAGTAGAATCTTGGGTTTTAGATTCTGGTGCCTCTTTCCATGCAACCCCAAATAGAGAATTTTTTCATGATTATGTCCTTGGAGACTTTGGAAAAGTTTATTTAGGGGATGGTAAGCCTTGTCAAATGGTTGGCAAAGGGGAAGTGCAGCTGAAATTTTAGAATGGCAACACATGGGTGTTGAAGGATGTCATGCATGTCCCAGTCCTGAAACGGAATTTGATTTCTGTAGGAAAGTTGGGTGATGAGGGTTGCACAGTAACTCTCATAGCGAAATCTTGGAAAGTTTCCAAGGGTGCACTTGTTTTAGCAAGAGGTAAGAAAGTAGGTACACTTTATCTATCTACTTGTATTACTGATTCTCCTTTTGTTTTATCTACTTCAGATGTAGATGCAAAGATGTGGCTCTGTAGGCTTGGTCACATGAGTGATAAGGGAATGCATGTTCTTAAGTCAAATGTTAAGAGTTGGAAAGCCTTGGTTTTCAAGGAGAAGATGATGGATAGAGATCAGCTCAAGAGGCTGAATAATTTTGAGCAGGGTAGTGTTGATTTGGACAAAGTTATGATCCAAAATGAGCTCATGGGTAAAAATCATCACTCATAGGAAAACACAGTTACCGACGTTGGTCAGGCAGAGACTGACGTTGGTCAGGCAGGAACCGACATCGGTCATGTGCAGACCAAAGTCAGTGATGTTGGGCAGGTGGACACTGACGTCGATGATCAGGTGGAAATGACATCGATTAGGTGCAGACCGAGGTCAGCCAGAGATGACCGAGATCGGTCATGGTAAGAACGAAGTTTGGGCAGACAGAAAGCTGTCAAGAAGTCTCAAACACCCATGAGGAGGTCTGAAAGGGTAAGTAAGCCTCAAATTCATTATTCCCCTTCTTTATACTACTTGTTGCTCACAGATGGTGGAAAACCAGGAAGTTTTGAAGAGGCAATGCAGGTAGAATCCAAGAAACAGTGGGAGCATGGCATGAATGAGGAAATTGATTCCTTGAAAGAGAACCAAACGTGGGATTTGGTAGAGTTGCCAGCCGAAAAGAAAGCACTGAAAGATGAATGGATTCACAGGTTAAAGAAAGGAGAGAATGGATAGGTGAGACAGAAGGCCAGGTTATATGGTCTTGAGCAAGCTCCAGGACAGTGGTATTTGAGGTTTAATAGGTTTATGACAAAGCATGGCTTTAATAAATGTCAATGTGACCATTGTGTTTATTTTACCAAGTTGGATAATGATAACTACATTATCCTATTACTGTATGTAGTGTATATACTTATTGCAGGGTCACACATGCAGGGAATTGCTAAGCTAAAGGTAAAAGTAGCTCAGATGTTTGCCATGAAGGATTTGGGAGCAACAAAGAAAATCCTTGGCATGAGTATTTCTAGAGACAGGGAAAATCATAGGTTAATTTTGTCTCAAGAGGATTATGTGAATAAGGTAGTGGAGAGGTTCAATTTGCGGGATGCAAAACCGGTTAGCACACCTATGGTTGGACAGTTCAAGCTGAGCTTAGAACAATGCCCTAAATCACATGATGAGGTTGAGTACATGGTATGTACTAGACCTGATATTACCCAAGCAGTGGGAGTTGTTAGCAAGTTTATGGCCAATCCAAGGAAGGAGCACTGGAAAGCAGTTCAGTGGATTCTCAGATATCTGAGAGGGACCAACAACAGGTATTTATGCTATGCAGGGTCAAACACTTCTCTACATGGATATGTAGATTCAGATATAGTAGGTGACTTGGATGATAGGAGAAGCACCATAAGATATGTGTTCATTGTTGGTGGAATGACGGTTAGCTAGAGATCAGAGTTGCAAAAGGTTGTTGCAGTCATGGAGGCTAGCAAGGATAAGAACCCTGCTGATATGTTAACAAAGCTACTATAAGTCATTTAAATATTTATTCTTTTATTTCCTTATATCTACTTTGCATTGCCTTACGCACTTCTAACCATACCCCCGTGAGGGAGTTACAAAGCTTCCTTGCATACTTCCCCTTTCCCTAACATACCAAACCTCTGACCAGACTTAACCAAGTCATAATCTTCCTCTCATAACTCTCTCAACCTCCCTGACCTGATCCAAACCATTTCCCAGACCTGGGAAAACCTTCTGCAAGCTCCCAGACAATTATTGCTATTATCTACATCGACAACCTAACCAACATCGATCACCTCACTACCAACCTCGGTCACACTCCTACCGATGTTGGTGACTGAATTTCCTAGCCTCTTCAAAACCTACGTAGACAACTTTTAAAACACAAATAAAGTACCTTACCTGCACCCTGTCACTCTCTGCTGCATACAAGTTGTTAATAATGGTAATTTATCTCTCTTTCACTCTCTTTTTACCTCTTTTTTAGTCATTTATTATTCTTTTGTTTCTCAAAAGTAGACTGTCATCTCTAGGGAAGTTTCACACTTCTTAGAACAAGCGCATAGCTTGGCAACCCACTCATTTATTTGTTAACAAACATCTGGTGGTAGTATTTTCTTATTTGCAAGTAGTCTTCCCTAGACAAAGAGAAGTGCTCACAACGTCTGGATATGGTGTGCAAACCAAATCCAGGTTCATTCTAATCACTTATCCCAATCCTTCTTTCTATTTTCCTTTAGACTTAAAATAGACAAAATTTAGTGAAACATTTCTGGCACACCCAGTGAGACCCTAGAGTTTTTCTTGGGTTCATTTATTGTTTTAAACATTCATATAGGTGCAATATAGTGAAAATTTCATTTCTTTCACTTTCTTCCTTCTTTTTTCTCTTAAAAATGAGAAATTCAATATCTTATTCTTTGTTTAAAAGGCATTAAAATTGAAATTTTCTTTCTTTTCTCCTTGCCTCTAAAAGCAATTTGTCATTTTCTTTTACAAAAAAAAAGTGAATCCCTTCTTTAATTCCTATTGCATGCACATTAGGATAGTCAAATTCATACTCTATGCCTATTTCCTCTCTATTTTTATTTGAATCTAAACATTTCAGATTTGGGTTTAAAACTTACTGCATTTCATAGTTTGCTTGTTGCATATTAACTCACCTAGTTAATTACAAGCATTTTGAATAAATCATAGTACACCTATGTTACAAAACCAAATCAAATTCACATAAACAATCATCTAAACTCACATGAGGAAAGGCCTAGCAGGATTTCATCACCTGGTGGATCATCTTACCCTACTTGGCTATCCTACTTGGATTTCACCACCAAGGGGAGAACCCACTCCGTTCTTTGGCAGAGTATAGTTTGTAGACAGAAGGTACCTATGGAGAGCAAGCTCCTATAACAAGCCATGTACTTGGTCTAACATAGATTTTCTCTTGAGTACCAAAACTAACCTAAAACCAGCTCTAGTATGCTTTCTAGTACCTTCGATAACCAAATTCTCTTCTCATTATCTGATTAAGGCATAAGCCAACATGAGACTAAAAAAATTAATCTCTAGAACTTAATAGTTGCTAGTTGAATATTCTTTTTCTATTTTTCAATTACCTTATGTATTTTTGAGTTGGTAAGGACACTTTTCTATTGATTTACAAAATCAATACTATTTCAAAAGCTTAGTTTGTATAACCTATTATCTCAAGTTTTTTGAGTGTTATTCCTTCTAACACAGAGCTTTTACATCCACTATTTTACCTATTTTTAGCCTATAATTTCTTAAAATATTAGATTTTTTGTTTCCCAAGATTTCACAGTGACTAACATCAATTAACCCTACTGGTATTGATAGACTTTACCTATCAACATCAATTATTCCATCGACATCGACAAACTGTTCCTACTAATGAAACTACATAGTCACTGACGTCGGTGACTGTGTAGTTTCATTTACTCAAAACATCAAGCTAAAATAACCCATTTACCTACACTCAAACTTGGTTTTTCTTTATTCTATTTAAAATACACGATAGTAAGACTATTTAAACCACCTTTTGCATGGTATTGACATGAGTTTAGGCCAAAATTCTTGCCAATTATGCAAGTCGACAACCACTTCCACCTTCCCCTCTCACTTCTGATTCTATCATGGAGCATACTTTAGATACAAAGCATACTCCCAGCCCTAACCAAATTCCCATTGTGCCTGAGGGAGATCAAGATTTTGTTAAATTTCTTGATCGTAATGTGTCAACCCTTCAACATTACCTTGCTATGGGCTGAACTTATAATTCTTTGAGTGACCCAATCTATGGTATGCCAACCTCTTTGATGGAGACAACCTTAGTTTCAGTTGCCTCCACTATTTTCCTCATGGTTACCCAAACCACAACTTCAATGAGTAACCCAACTATAAACAATGTCCAAAATGTGGCATCTCCAACTGCCCAATCCCACCTAAACACTAGTGTAACTTCCCTACTTTCACAACCACAATCAGTTCAGCCAAGTCACACACCATTATAAAATTTAGTGGTACCTATTCCATCCACCCTCGCACCTATAATTACCTAAGTTACGACTCACCCTTCATCCAGTCTAACTATGCCAATAATTCAACCTGTAATAACAACAACCAACGAAGGCATAGTCTCCAACCCAATGGGACAACTCCCTTCTATTTTCGCACCTCAGCCTATGACTCATTATCCTTATGTTGCCTTGACACAAACTCAACAAGTTATGTCATATGCTCCCTCTACTTCTTATTAGCTTCCCTATAACTTAGGAGGTATCCCCTAAACTAATCCCCCTCCAGACCTCATTAAGATGCTAATGAACAAGATGTCTAATCTAGAGACATCCATTTCTGGTTCAAAGAATGTATTATCTTATGATCAGATATGTAATTAACCAATCCATACTTTTGTGCCTATTGTCCCTTATCCAAGCCAATGAGAACTCCCTAAATTTACTCTATAGAGTAAAGAGAACCCACAATAGCACTTGCAAGCATTTAGACATGCTTTTTATTTAATAGGACATGCTGATGCATTACTACTTCACACTTTCCCCATGTCTCTTTCAAGTGCTACCTTGGATTGGTATAGCTCTATACCTCAACACTCCCTTTTCTTGTTTACCCAACTTGCACAAATATTCCTAGACGATTTCTCTATTAACATTTCTAAAAAGTTTCTGTAACAAACCTTTATTCTATCAGATAATTTGATGATGAGTCTATTACTAATTTTGTCACTCATTGGAGAAGCTTGATACATAAACTCTCCTTCTCCTTACCTTGACTTGAGCTTATTGAGATTTTCTCAAGGGCATATGCTAAGCACATCTCATCCACACTACGAGTTCAAACTTTTCACACACTCGTTGAAGCTTTTACAATGGCACAAAAACTAGTGGTTCGAGTTATTGATGAAGTCAAAGTCAAGTTGTGCAATAAGAATCCCAATACCAAGACAAATTACTCATCATCCTATAAAACTTCACCCTCTAACTAAAAGGCTAAAGGCTTTGCCAACATGGTGGTCGTTAAGTTAGCCTCTTCCACAACCACAAACCAATCAAACTCTTGAACTTCTCAAAACCTGACCAAATAGTTCCAACAATGGTATGAACAAAGACAATACACTCCCATTAGGGAATCATATACATCCGTCTTGGAGAAAGTATTGCAACAAGGTGTCATAACCCTTCCTCAAATTAAAACTCTCATACAGTTTGACCCTTCTCATCCTATCCTAACTTGGTACAAAGAAGATGAGTTTTGTGGTTACCATCGAGTTAAAGGTGACAACTCGAATAATTTCAAGACACTCAAGAACATTGTTCAAGATATGCATGATAAAGGTGAGATCATCTTGGATAATCCCTATGCACATCCTAATCAAAGTATGGATGTGTTTAAACACCCTTTTCCCAACCATTCACCGAATCAAATATTATCTAGTCCACAACTAACTCAGGTGATCATAATATCCATATGGTTAGTATGGTTTTTCCTTTATCTTCAGTTTAACCTGCCCCTCAATAGGAGACACCTATTTCATCAAATCCTCCCCCACATTTAGTGACATATATTTTGCCCATTCTTCCTCCTTAGGTAGAAGAGCCTATTTCACCCATTCTACTCCCTCGAGAGGAGGAACCTCCTTTGCCACTCCTTTTGCCACCTTAGGAGCCTGTAATCCTAATTCCATTTACACATATTACCTTTCCTCTTACTACTTGAAGACCACACCCTACCTATTCCTCAACCACATGTTGAAGGGAACATCATTCTTGCATTATACCCTCGTGAAGAACCTTCTTCACCTACTTCTCCTCCACCTACAGAGAGTGGTACCCCACCCACTTAACCTTTGCACCTAGAAGAGTTCATATCATCTACTCCCATAATAGACGAGAGACCTATTGTGCCTACTCTAATTACACCACTCTTACCCCTTTTTTTACCTATGGAGGATCATACTTTACCCATGCCTCACCCACATGTTGAGGGATCCATAATACCTATGCTTTACCCTCTTGAGGAACCTTCTTCGCCTACCTCCCCTCGACCCATGGTAGACCAAGTCTCTTCTCCTGTCTCTATCGAAGAAGACCCCATTGTGGTTATTTCTCATCTTTGGCCCAAATTAGCAAAAACCAACAATTTTCCTCTTTCCCAAATACTGCAACTTTCTAAAGACACAACCATAAGGCCTACTTCAACTTTGTCAAAACCCTTCTCACGTTTGGTGAAAAGTCTAAAATTTCTTGACTCCACGAAGCTTAACCATGCAGCATTTTGGGATTGGCTCAAGAATCCATATCCAACACAGTGAATGTCAACCTTTATCACCAATACCCTTACTACCCTTTACCCTAAGGTCTTTGACAAAGCTAGAGCTTCTTCACCAAAAGCACTAGAATTTTAGCCATCTATGTCAAAACTCTCCTCATTGCTAGAATCTATCACATTAAAGTAGATTAGGCCCTTAGGTGTACACCTCGTTTCTAATTTAATTCATCCATAAGTGATATTAGATTTAACTCCTCAACCATGAGTTGGAGTTTCTCGCCCTAAAATACAAAATAATGTTAAGCTGCCTAGATCTCATTGATCCCTTCTTCAACCCTCAACTTTACCATTTATTTTGGGGCCACACCCTTCTAATTTAGTTGGAATATCATCTAACTAAGCCAAACAAAAGGTTAAGCTACCTCCACTCCTACCCTTGCCATCTGGTAGGCCTCTCATATCTGACACTAAAAAAGTGACAACAAAGAACGCAACTCTACCGTTACCAAACAAGACACCCCATAAAATTACCTTTCCAATACTGAAACAAAAGATGGTGTCCATTCCTATTAGTAAAACAAGTTCAAGACCACTTGTAGGCTATCAAAGATTTTTTTTACGTCATTTATTGTAATATTTAGTAATACCTCTTCCTCCCATTAATCCCTATAGTCCTCTTCGAATGAATCCATCTTGGTTTGATGATACACAAGTATGTTTATATCATCGTTCACCTGGACATGATACTAAGAGTTGTAAAGCCCTCACAATGGTTAGTCAGCAACACTTCAATGTTGACACTCTCTTTGATGATACTCCCATTAACCTTCTCACTATTCCACCTAAATTCAAACCCAAATATGTCATTGTAACCCCTTTTCCACCTCCTTCACCAACTTTTCAAATCAACACAGTTAATGTGACCACATGTTCACAAAACCAAAAAGATAAAGCTAAGGAAAAGGTCACTACACCTTGGACCCATCCCTTCACCAAAGACACTCTCCCTACTAACCCTAATATTTCCATCTTGGTTGTTCCTAAAATAACATCTTCAGACGTTATCCAAAGCTCAATGGTGAAACAACTTCACCAAAATCTTGTGAAAATGTCTTTGTATTAGTTAATTCAAAGCTCATCCCAACACCATCAAGCTTTGACTAATTAATTTCAAGCAATTGAGGCATAATCAGATGATCCCAAACCTCTTGTAACTTTGGTTAGATCCCTTAATTCTGTCTCCCTGATTTCTTTTAGTGATTAAAAAATTCCACTTCAACATCCTGAAGATCAGGATTCTGCCCTTTTTATTACCACATAGATTGATCAAACTTGTATTAAGAGAGTTGTGATCGATGGAGGATCCAATATTAATATTATTTCCACCCATGCCTACAAATAACTAGCCCTTCTTGATAATTGCATATCTCAAATTAATGCGGTACTCTATTCCTTTAACGATACTACAACTACTACAGTGGGCACTGTTGTCTTACATATTTGTGTAGGTCCTTGAATAATTACTGAGCTCTTCTATGTTATGGAAGGAGAGTTCTAATATAACATACTGCTTAGATGACCTTGGATACGTGCTATGATCACTATGCCAAGTTTGAACATGATGGACAAGTACATGTTATACCTGTTGACCCACCCCCATTTATAACATGTAATATGACCTAAAGTCCCAATAATGATCTCATCCCATTGAAAACATCCTCTTCCTCACATGATGCTTCTGAAGCTTCCACAAGCTCCACTCCCATGGTTACACATATATCGACAACACAAATTCCTGACAAAGATCCCATGGAGGAGACCTTTCAACGTTTGTCACTTGGTGAATATCGTTTGTTGACACTTGACATGTTCTATACTCCACAAGAATATGGAAGGATTCACATGCACCCAAATTATGATCCCCATATTGGGATGATCATCCCTTATGGGCCCCCTAACCTTCGAACCAATTTCACATATGGAGGAATTGTCAAGCTCCCTTTGTCAACAATCCATCTTCTTCGCCACAACCATTCACCTGTGAATTTTATTTCTTGAGTAACCCTAGATTCGATCACACCTATCTCTATAGGTGTGCCTAGAAAGGATTTGGTTTGGGTCATTACAAACAAGGTGTCCATACACCTATTGAATATCCTACTACCAATACCATTGAAAATGCCAAAAAGAGGCATGGGGTGGGATATGACGAACCAAACAAACTCACTAAAACTTCCCATGAACCAATTGTCGAAGAACTAGTCTCTCCTTCTCCACCTTCTTCTCCATAATCACCTACCGAATTGAAGGTATCTATACCTCCTAATTTTTTTTTTCAATAAGTGTCATCCATTTGGGGCCTCTCACCTATCATCAGGGTAAGGAAACAAGGTCCCTTCCTCTCGTTCATCCTAAAATAATTGATGAAGATTATCCCACTATTAACACTATCCAATGTCAAGATAATAATGTAATTCTCACCTACATGGGTGTGGATGATTCCTATATCCAACGATCGCTCCCATCTGAAATGCAAGCTATGTTAAATGAATCAACCATTGACATCAACCTACCCTCCTATGATAACCCTCACATCCTCAATATTGGCCGATCTTTAGATCCTTCTGAGCAAGCTGATTATGCCATGTTTCTTAATGACCATAGCGAATCCTTCACTTGGTTTTACAATGACATGCCTAGTATTGACCCCTCTATCGTCACCCATAACATTGTCACTAATCTAGATGCTAACTTGTTAAGCAAAAGCTTTTCAAAATGCATCCTCATATCGCTCTCCTTGTTAAAGAAGAGCTCCAATACCTCCTTTATATTAAATTTATCCAACCTATCAAATACCCACAATGGATTTCCTATATTATTCCTATCACAAAAGCTACTTGGGGAATCCATATTTGCACTAACTATCATGATTTAAACCTCACTTGTCCAAAAGATGATTTCCCATTGCCTAGTATCAACCAACTTGTTGATCTAACGATCGGCCATGAGATGATATCACTTATGGATGGATTCTCTAGGTATAATCAAATCCTAGTCATTCTTGAGGATCAACACAAGACAACCTTTATTACCCCATGGGGGACTTTCTATTATCGAGTCATGCCTTTTGGCCTGAAGAATGCTGGTGCAACCTACCAATGCAACATGACCTATATTTTCCATGATCTCCTACACAAAAATATGGAGGATTATGTGGATGACTTTCTTGACAAGTCTAAACTTCATCAAGAACACTTGACAATTCTCAAAACCACATTCACTCGTCTCCTCCAATATAATGTTTGACTAAACCCAAAGAAATGTGTCATTGGTGTTCTTTCTGGTAAACTCTTGGGTTTTATCATTTCTCTTTGTGGTATCAAGGTCGATCCTACTAAGGTTAGAGAAATCCTAGAGATGCCTCCACCTATTAATATCAAACATCTCTATAGCCTACAAGGCAAACTTTAGTCCATTCGACGCTTCATTTCCTAGTTGTCAGATCGCTACCAACCCTTTCACCATCTCCTCAAAAAAGATGTCTCCTTCTAATGGAATACAAATTTCCATGAAGCCTTTGAAACACTTAAACAATAGCTTCTTTCCCCACCTATTATTATTCCACCTAAGGAGAATTAGCCTTTTTACTTATACATCTTCGCAATAGACCATTATCTTGGTGCTTTGATTGCACATCGAGATGACCAACATTGAGAGTAAGAAGTTTATTACATAAGCCACACACTTATTGATTATGAGAATTGATTTACCCATACTAAAAAACTTTGCCTTGCATTGGTCTTTTCCACCTCTAAAATTTGCCATTATCTCCTAAATCACAAAACCTATGCGGTCACCCATACTAATCCTCTCAAATACATGCATTCCAAACCATATCACAACCAATGTGTAGCTCAGTGGCTCATGCTTCTTACTAAATTTGACATAGGGTTCATTCAACAAAAATCTATTAAAGGGAAAACAATTGCTGACCAATTAGTTGCTACCCCTTTACCTAATGATCAACCCTCAAACCTTGAATTTCTTTATGAATCTATTACAACACTCTCCATCGATGACATCTCTTATTAAATGATGATGTTCTTTGATGTATCTGAATGCCAACATGGTGAACTTATGCCTTTGTCATTTAAACTATATTTTGAATGCACTAACAATATGGCCGAATATGAGGCTTTGATTCTAGGACTTCAAGTAACTTTCTTCTTGGGTATCAAATCCATAACCATTTTTGGTGATTCTCAACTAGTGGTTAACCAAGTTAATGGTTCCTACCTATGAAAAAATGAAATTTTGTAGTAGTATAAACATCATGTAGATACACTTTTGGGATCATTTGACTCTTATCTCTTGAAAATTATTCCTTGATCTATAAACAAGTTTGCTAACATGATGGCTTCACTTGCATCACACATACCCTCTTCATCTTCCTCTTCAAGAATCTATGTCACCGTGCATCACTTAACATTTCCCTCCTATGTCTCAGGTAACATCCTCTTTGTCAAAAATGCAACAACCAACCCACAAGACTTATGGTACAAACAACTCACAGATTATCTTTCCTTCTCTATTACCCCTCTTGATCTTTCTAATAATGGGAAATGGGCCTTCATAAAATGTGCCACTCGTTACACTATACTAGGGGGAATTCTCTACAAGCGAATTTTTTATGGTCTTCTCCTAAGATGCCTAGCTAGTACTGAGACTCCCTTTGCTATTAAGGAAGTCCATAATGGGATTTGTGGTGGGAATTTCAATGGTCACACAATTGCTAAACATATTATTTGACTTGGTTATTATTAGCCCACACTTAATCAAGACTATGCTAATTACGTTCGGTGTTGTGTCAAGTGTCAACAACTCTCTAACCTCCTTCACGTTCCCAGTCATGCATTGGAAGTTATTAAAGACTTTTGGCCCTTCTCCCAATGGGGCTTAGATCTAATCAGAGAGATTAACCCTCATTCATTGATCCATCATCATTCTATCATTACTGCCATTGAATACTTCACCAAGTGGGTTGAGACCATCCCTCTTATCTCCACTAAAGCTGACAAAATTGTTGACTTCATTAACCATCACATCAGCTATCATTTTGGTGTAACTCCCAAGATTATAATAGATAATGACAAGTATTTCAAAAACAAAATTGTTCAAGATCTTTGTGATGAATTTGGAATCAAATTAAGCTTCTCATCACCATACTATCCCCAATCTAATGGACAGGTAGAAACTTCTAACAAAACTTTGACCAAAATTCTCATGAAGGTAGTCAACAACACGGGAAAGGATTGGCACACACACATTATTTTTACTTTATGGGCTTACCGCTCTAGCTTTCGAACCCTTATGGGTGCTACACCTTTTTAATTGGTATATGGGATGGAGGCTATTTTACCTCTTGAGGATGAGATTCCTTCTCTTTGCATTTCTCTACATGACATACTTACTAACGATGACTTTTGCTAAGAACATTTGACTCAACTTAAATTGATTGATGAATGCTGTCTCATCGCCCTCAACCACCTCCAAATCTATCAAGAATGTATCAAACGTGCTTATAAAAAAACCTCAAAGAATGAGATTTCAATATAGGAGATCTCATCTTAAAAGAAAATCAACATGTGACAAATATGGAGAAAAGAAAACGGAGTAAGTTTGATCCTAATTGGCTTGGACCTTATATCATAACTCATAAGTATGGTGTAGGAACTTATTGCTTGTATTCTCTTGAAGGAAGGCCAGAACCTAAGCCTTTAAATGCCTTACATCTATGACCATTCTTTTGTTAAAACCAACGCCACTTTACTTCATGTTTAACTTGAGCTCATCCTATGAGCATCCCTATTACATTCATTTTCCGTCCTCTTCACCCTTACTCCTATACACTTAGATAACTTACACAGTGGTATGGTTTTATCCTCACAGTGGAAAACTCCTAAGCCTCTACAGTCTTGTCCATGAATAAAAAAAATAAAAAAATGGGATATTTGAAAAAGTTATAAAATCTCAGGTCATGCCTTTCAATGTAGACTACTCCCTTGAAAGACAATTGAGTAACTTCCCTTTGTTACTATCAATAGACTACTCCCTTGAATGATAACTATTTAAGATTAAAAACAAATGCTTAGACCACTCCCCTAAAGGATGGCTAAGCCAAGATTTGTTCT
Source organism: Torreya grandis (assembly GCA_037957365.1). Lineage (NCBI taxonomy): Eukaryota > Viridiplantae > Streptophyta > Pinopsida > Cupressales > Taxaceae > Torreya > Torreya grandis. Next base: position 2,243,129 of record JARHVA010002948.1, read on the forward strand.
CAAAGGGAAAAAAGAATACAAAGGGATCCTCACATCTTTTCACAACCTTAACCTATACAAATTCTCATTTTAGGCTTCTCGCATTGATCAACTTACACACACACAAAAAAAAAAAAAAAAATTTGTCATAGACTTGCCTATATTAGCTCTCGGGTCACCCACAAAAGGGACATATAATTTATTTTTGGTAGGTTATGTTATCTAAACATTTTTCATCATTATACCCTTTTTCCCCTCATACTCTTTCAAGGGACTATGAAGCTCACTTAACATACAGTAAACACGATGCTTCTCTAACAAACACAATGGTTCAAAGATGTAAGGCATGAAAGAGGCTCATTTTATTGAGCCTATTTATGTTCTAAATTACGGTCTTTGCCAATGCATGAGCATTTTGCCTTTTTATTTTCCCTTCCACATCATATGTCGATATCTCTATTTGAGATGAAGAAACAATGTCATACCAACACTAACATAACCAATCTATTTATTTTACGCATACACCATCACAAATATGGAAAAATGCTAAAATAAACTAACATAACCACTCTATTCATTTTAAGCATACACTATCATAAATATGTAAAAATGCTAAGATGAAACTAACTAATCAACTATGCATATACCATCACATAAATGGGAAAGGCTAGTCTAAACTCAAATAACATGATCAACATAAAACATAACATAAAATAAACATCATCTATCTCATCATCATAATCATAAACAATGCATCTCAAACAAACACATGGAAATAAATGAACATCTCATATATATAATAAGTGATCCAAGTACATGTTCATCATCTACCTCATCATAACATCATAAATCTCTCTCAAAATGTACAACTCACATCTTCAGCTCACAGGCCAGTATACATGTAACATATATAAACAAAAACTGGCAAAGTCTGATACTCAAGGTCCTTGAGGCTCTTCATGTGGTTGTGAGGAGGTAGTGTCATCACCATTCTCTATCCATATACATTGATGTGAGCTAGAAGCTGTTGCATGTGACATCGACCTCTCTTGCTCTCTAAACTCTAAATATATTTATATTTGTGGGAACTCTCTAATCACCCTCTCATAATAAGCAATCTCATATAGGGCAGTCAAATACCTCATCATAGATACAATCTATGGAGGACCCATATCACTTGATGATGACCCAACCTATACTGGTCCCTGTGGTGGTGGAGGAGGAGGAGTAGCCTAGCTTGCTACTCTCAGACTATCACTCTTTATTGTCATTGTAGTCACCCAACCTTGTAAAATAATCACCTAGCCTTGTAGTGCTACAACCTGACCCTGTAGAGCCCCAATCTAACCTTAAAACATCACTACCTACCCTTGTAAGGCTAAAACCTCTACCTGGGCTATCTCTTGATCCTGCACTACTGCATCTCAGGCCTGTAGCACTGCATCCCTCTCTTTGACTAACCCCTATAAATTTGGTGGGGGCCTCCTGACCTCCACCATTGGATGTAACCCTACCTACCAAGATATATAGGCTACTATACACCCTAGGTCCCTAGTACTTGGCCCTAATAATAGCTCCTCAAAATTTGACCCATCGATCTCTTGGGGTAATGGTAAGGGTGCCTCTATGTCATCCCTCCTGTATCAAGGGAAGGTAGGTAGAAAATCCTATAGTAACCTAAAATACCTCCTGACTTGTGCTACAGGTACCATCTCTAACTCACCGACCCATCTCCCTCTGACCCATAGTAAACATTGCTACCCAACAAGCTTCTCTACCTACCCTCTAAAAACTAGGTATGTCAAATATGGTCTCCACATGATATCTACATTAATCAAGCCCTCGATCATGTGCCTATAATAGGTTATGTCTCACACGATAGTGTCCACTTGAGTCTGTGTCATACCATCTCTCCACCATCTAAATCCAACTCTGAAGCTGGCCAAGATAGTGGTAGGTAACCCCAGTGGTCATGTCACCATGATGTGCTCATACACCCAATAGTGTAGTAGATGACTGACACATAAACTATATCATCGATGCATCCTCAAACCCCAAATCTCTCTATATAACTATGCAAAAAATACTGGACCCTAGGCAAAAACAATCTACTGCTTAATCATCTGTGTAAGCACACCTATCAAAACAATCATAAATCTCCCACTATCTACATCTGGTAATGCATACACCATGATCCCAATCATCATCAGGATGCTTAGATGATGCTACTCCTCATCAACTATATAGAGTGGCTCATATGCAAAACTCACAGAGTGGTAGGTCACCTCACTAACATGCTCCCCATATAAAGTAACCATGTGTATATCATGCTCCTCTCTCGAGCATGCAAAATGCTCCTCACCCTGGAGTGGAAGCTATAGAATCTTATATACACTCTCCTACATCACTATCAACTCCCTAGTCGATAGATGGAAGGTGTTGGTGGTATGATCCCACCTCTCAATCAAATTTATCATCAGAGATACATCTCACATGACACGATAGTACCATTGCACTCTTTTTAAACCCACAACCACCATATGCTCCCACTTGTATGGAGTAACATCTCTCCTCATGTGTGTCAATAACTTTGGTAGATGATATTGTAGTGTTAGCTCCACCTCAACTACATCCATACACAAACAACTCAGGTCACATCCCTTTTAATCTATTCTATCACCACTTTTTTCCCTTCCCACTGGGAGAATTACATTGGTCTGAGGCCCTAAACTAGGCTATATAGGTAGCACTCAGTCGACAAGGGATCTTATGAGGTTAGCTCAGCCATATACCCACCTTTCTCTCTCCACCCTAGGCTTCATTGCTTCTCTCTCTACCCTAGGCCTACCCGCCTATTCCAACTCTAGGCCTCACTACCTATATTCTTGACTCTTGGCATTATGACCTATCTTTTAAGCACTAGACCTCTCCAACTATCTCAACTTACCTTTTTCCCTAAACCATATCTTTTTAGTTCTTTTTCTTAGGTTTTGGGAGAACTACATTGGCCTGAGGCCCTAAACTGGGCTATGTAGGTAGTACTCAGATGATGAGGGGTCTTCTAAGGCTAGTTTGGCCATTAGGTTGGTTGACTACTTCCATTAGATATCCAAAACTCACCCTTTCTCTTATTTTTCTACTTTCTACAATCACCGATGTTGGCATTAATGCTGATGTCAATGCTTTATCAATCTACATAATGACTGATGCTAGTAGAAAATTGTCAACCTCAGTGTCATGTCAATCAACATTAGTGAACCTCACTGATGTCATCACCTGGTTCAACCCCAGGGCCAAACAACCCAAGCCCAACCTTTCTCATTTCCCTATAAACCTACCCATAAATCCCATTGACTTATCCTATACCTACCCTAACCTATTTTCTACCCCCCCACTCCTATTTTATATAACCCCACCTCTCATTTAGCCTAAAAAATTGCAAAAACCAAATCAAACTAGTGTAGGCTCTTACCTCATCTCTTCGTCTCCTCTTGGCTGGCACCACTGGCACCTATGGTCGTGTACCTCTCGTTGGGTCCCATCCTTGCACTTTCATCTCAAATCACTCTCAATCTCTATTTGTTCTCTCCAATCACAAAGTTTCAAATTAGTTTGGTCATCCACCAAACCCCCTTTTGTTAGGTTTAGTTAGCCATCGACGTCAACATTCTTGACCTAACTTGTCAATGTCAGTGCTTATGCCTATCAACATCGATAACATTGTCCTAGTTATATTGATGTCAACACTTTATATTACAAATATTATCACATCTAACTGATTTTGACACCATTCCAATACCATTTTCCAACACAAAACCCCTAACTTTGCACAACCTTACCCATACATTGGGGTAACTAGAGATCACATATATCTCCCTCAACCATAACAAAATGACATTGAAGATCACTTAAATCTCAACCCTTGATGACTTTGCTTGGAGATCACAAATATTTCCTCATTCATTTACCCTTTTACACTGCCCTTGCATTGCTTGTCCTAACCGCTTAGGCTATTCTTCCATAGTTGGCTATTGTGCACATGCATGTATATAAGGTATTGTGGATGGCAACCAAGCCTGTCCTATCACCTTCGACCCTTTTGTGTTTCCTAGGGGCACTTCCTATCTTAGATAATTGGGACACATTGACCATTAGAGCTATAACTTTGCTTGATTTGACCTGTCAGCTATCACTTACAAGCTTTTCTTTGGTTACTTCTTTTTGGGTCCTTATTAGCTCGTCATGGCCTACACATACGGAGCAATGCTTAATTTTACACTAGTCATATAATTACCTTTTTATCAAACTGGTACTCAATTTTGGTTTCACCTCCATTGATTCCTATTTTGAAGGGGGATACCTATCTAATACTTGGAACATCTAACTCCTATTTTTGTCTTGCAATATGTCAGTACAAATTATAATACAAAAAGGGGTAAATGTAGACATCAAAATTATGTCACACACACGTGCGTAAATCTTTGTGTTGAAACCCCCCTAAACCCATTTTAATAATAACAATTAATCTCCTTAACCCATACTTTTACCCCTCACTCATTTAATTAATTTAAAATACTTAATTAAGTTAATTAAAAACTCCTATTTCCACCTTACCTAGCCACCTCGCCATCTGACTAATTTTCCCATGATGAGTCACCTTAAGATCTAGTCCCCTCATCCTAACTACCCAAGACTTATTCCCACTTCCAAACTAAATTCCTAAGCAACTACTTCCTAACCTCTTATTTTTACTATTTTATAACAGGGGTCACACTTGGCATGCACAACAACTAAAAATAGGCAAAAAATAGAAAGGTTTGCCTATTCTAGGGCCACCAATGTCAGTGGGATCGTCGACGTCGGCAATATAAACCAAACTCCAACCTATAGTTTAGGTCAATATAAATTAAGAAAATCAATTCTTATTCTCATTCAAACTCTCAACATTTTATTTTTTAACATCTAGGTTTACAATCACCCTACGTAAGTCAATCATAATCAGCAACTGAGCTCTTGAGGACCAAAAACACTTGCTTATTCTCTTTGTTCAGGCATTCAGGCTCAAACTCCCTGATAGGGACCATCAACCTGGTACTTATCAATTCAATGACCACCACAGCTAAATACATCACTGATACTGTAGGTCATTTAAATATTTATTCTTCTATTTCCTTATATCTACTATGTATCATTTTACATACTTCTGACTGTACCCCTATGAGGGAGTTACAAATCTTCCTTGCTTGCTATCCCTTTACCTAACATATCAAACCTCTGACTAGACTTAATCAAGCCATAATCTCCCTCTCATAACTCTCTCAGGCTCCCTGACCTGATCCAAACCATTTCCTAGACCCAGAAAAACCTTTTGGAAGCTCCTAGATAATTATTATCCCTATCGACCTCAACAGCCTAACCGACATTAGTCACCTCACTACCAACCTCAGAAGTATAACCAATATCGGTCACACTCCTATCAACATTGATGATTGTGAATTCCCTAGCCTCTTCAAAACCTACCCAGCCAAATTCTAAAATACAAACAAAGTACCTCATTTGTACTCTGTCACTCTCTACTACGTATATGTTGTTAATAATGGTAATATATCTCTCTTTCACTCTCTCTTTACCTCTTTTTCAGTCATTTATTATTCTTTTATTTCTCAAAAGTGGACTGTCATCTCTAGGGAAGCTTCACACTTCCTAGAATAAGTGCATAGATTCGAAACCCACTCATTTATATGCTAAAAAACATCTCGTGGTAGTATTTTTTTATTCATAGGTAGTCCTCCCTAGCCAAAGAGGAGTACTCACAATGTCTGGATATAATGTGCAAACCAAATCTAGGTTCATTCTAATCACTTATCCCAATCCTTCTTTTTATTTTCCTTTAGACTTAAAATAAAAAAAATTTAGTGAAATAAGTTGGACTAAGTTGGTCATGATGATGTGAATTTGGATTAAGTTTATAGACTTGGACAAGGGTATGGAGTTAGAGTAGACTAGTGACCTGGATTAGGATAAGGTTATGGATAAGGACTTAGATGTCAAGATTAGGAAATAAGACAAGACAAGATGACAAAACAATAAGATTGCTAGGACATAAGATAAGACATGATGACATGGACAACTTAGGATATAGGATAAGACGACTAAGATACTTAAGACATATGACAAAATGACAAAAGACAAGATGACTTAGATGTTTTAGAATTTTGAGGATTTTATAATTTTAGGGTTTTTTGAAATATGTATATACACTATATAAATGGGGTTACTAGCAAAGGGAATACCAAGCCTAGCAATTATGATAAGGACAGATGGAATATTGAATGGGATGACAAAAAGATGAAAGTAAAACTGAAAAGGGGATGAGGAGCAAGGAAGAATGGACTAGAGATCGTCAACAATTACATCATGAATGACCCAAATGTTTATTTGTTTGAGTGTCAAGTGGAGGTTATGCCAAGATGATTCTAGAACATTTCCCAAGACATTGTCCACTTCCTTACGAAGGTCAAAACTAGAAGAAAGGATGGACATAATAGGATGTAAGAGATAATGGAATATGATGGGTAGGAACAATGGATAAGGGGATGGGATAGACAAGGATGACATGGGATATTATGTAGATGAAATGGATTTACCCCCAAGTGTTAAGGTACAATGCGGATAATAGATTATTTTATCATGATGTTGAAAACCGATTTTAATCATGGTACTCACCCAAGGTGCCAAAAGATTGGTTTTCACCATTGGATGGATGATTTTTTTTGAAATTTTTGACTTTTAACATCTCAATTTATTAGATATGGGTGCGAGATGTAGGGATGTCAACACTTTTGTGATTTTTAGTCGACCTCTATTTTAGAGATATGTGATACTGGGATCATGTTGTTGATGTTGGAACACTGACACTCGTGTTATTTTTGGCCGACACCTCTTTTAGAAATATGTGATGCTAGGATCATGTGAGATAAAATTTTTGAGCAATTGATTTTGATATGCAATTTAACCAAAACTACTTAAACTAACAATCTACCATTAAAATTGGTAACCATTAGATCAAAATACAATAAAATAAATATTTAAAATAATATTCTAATATAAAGCCAAATGTTCCCAATCAAGATTAAAAAAAGACTAAAGATTGTATATGATCATGGATTGCTTACAGACTCATAATTTCAGAATCATATTGAATTGATTCAAGACTTGGATTGTATGAATTAAATGTTGATGAAATGATTGATAGATTGGATTAAGAGATTGGCATGAAGGCTCATGAAATTTCTAATTTTGAATTCTCATTTCTTAGAATGGATGGAAACATGGTTTAAATAAGCAAGGAAAGAAGATTTTTCAATAAATTAAAAAATTATTTGAAGCTTTTAGAGAAGAAGGCTTTGAAGAGGAAGTAGGGAATTCTAAAGAATTTAAAATTCCTTAGAATTGTTTAAGGAGAAGGGTGATGGAGAGTTCTAGATTTTATTAGGGAATCTAGTGATGACGAGGGAAAGATTAGACTAGATTAGAAGAAGGGTTAGGTGAGGAGTAGGGGGTAGGGGGTGGGTTTGTATGAAAGCTTAAGAGATAGATAGGTAGGTGGAATATGGAAAATTTTAATTCTCAAATATTAGATAAGTAGGGTTAGTTGATAAATAAGACATGATTAAAAGAGTTAATTAATTTTTGGGAAGAGGTATGGTTAGTAGGTGAATATAAAATTAGTGGAGAATTAGACTAATAACTAAGAAAATATTAATAAGAATAAATAAAATACAATTAAACACAAATTAGTATGGAAATTAGCAAGCTAAAGAAGGTGAGCAAATTTAGATGGATACAAGACATCTTTTTTAATACACCCTCGAATTTCTATTGCAAATTTAGATGCATACAAGGCATCTTTTTTAATACACCCTCGAATTTCTATTTTTCTATATACAACATCGTTTAGGTCATATTGACACACAAATCACTGAATTCATAACATTATAGAAGTAAATCAAGGAGGAAAAACACCGAATACAACGTAAAGCCTCAACCGAGCACCTTGGAGATCAAGAAAAGAAAGATGCTAATGAAATGAGTGCTTAGCACATTTCAGCATCAGTCAAAGCACTTGATATATGTTGATAAGAACGAACAACAAATTTAAATTACACTCAAAATTCTCTTCCATGTGCAGGATAGAACGAAGTTAGATAAAGGGAAGAGCAAAGGGAACATTTTTCATAGAACAAAGTTAGAGAAAGGGAAGAGCATAAAGCATCATAGAACGAAGTCAGAGAAAACCATTCTAAAAGATCCATCGCACTTTGAGAAACAATCTACCCACATCTCTTCCTGGCTTATTTGGGAGAAGGTGACAAGGGAATATCATTTAGTGAGCTATGCTTTCTTCCATAGGATGCAATTTTGAGTTCTCTTAGCATAGAGATCCAATGAAGCTGCCTTTTTCATTACAACAAGACTACAAGATAAGTCAGAAGAACCTTGTGAAGAAAAGCAGGACGAGGCAGTAAGAGAAAAGCTAATGCTACCCCCGTTGAAGCAAGTTGTATTTGTCCCACAGTTCAAGGATATCAACCTAGGGGACTTACCCCCTCCTGCACTTTTGGAGATGCCATTTCTGAGAGAACCTTTTCCAGCTGCATTGGTCTTGGACTCACTGCTTACGGGAAGAGATTTTGAAGCCTTGGTAGGCAGTTTAGGGTAATAAACTTACGGGAAGCAGCAGAATTGGCCTCATTGTCAGTAGGTGGGGCCTTGGGATTCTTGGAGACATGTTGCTTGGCTACAGGCTTTGATGTGGATTTTGTAGGAACGCCCTCCCTTGGAGATGCTGGGGTGTTGTCCCTTGCTGTGGGCCAAAGGACCGGCCTCATGTCTGAGTCTGCTATGTTTAGGGTGGCCCTAACTTATGCTGCTCCAAACATGGATAGACTCTCACTTTGGCTATTAAAACAGTCTTCCAAGTTCCCTTTACCTTCACCAGTCATCCAAAAGAATATTTACTAACGTAGTACCCCTGTTAATTATTCGGAGATAACCCATATAGTCTGAATTATTCGAAGATTATTCCTTTTCACCTTTGTCAATCAATTTTATCACACAAAACAAAGAACATGAATAGTCAAACCCTCTTTCCAAGAATTTAAGAAATAAACTACAAAATATTTGTACACTGAATATTTGTACCACTGTATAGGGTCCCAGAGATTGATATGATACTGCGTGGAAATAGATCTTGATACAATCCTTCTTGGATACACCCAGAAAACACTGAGAGCCCTACGGATACTCACGGATTCTTCTAGAAAATGCTGGGAGTCCTGTGGATAGTCCGGGATACGTCCTAGGATGAATCCATGAGTATCCACAGGGCTCCCAGCATTTTTTGACCGTATTCAGACAGGTTATACAACCAAAAACTTTTTTTTATTGTTATATTTTTGTTTTCACTTGATAGAAAGTCAAATATGGAATTCAAAAAATAAAGACTCTAGACTTGTTTATTTCAAAGTTAAGGGTGTTTTATACCCACTGTAAACGTTGTTAAAGGTTGTGGCCCTGTTTGATCTTTTGTGGGAAATTACAATGGGCTCATAATCTTTCTTTGGAGGAAGAATCAGCCATCTTATTGTCAAATGGTGTTTATTTAAATGGTTTCCATCTTTTATATATTAAGCATAAGAGAATAGGGGTTTCCATTATTTATTCATTTTCATAACATTAAATTAGCCTTTGGAGTATCAATCTAGATGTGCATCTGAAGTAAATTGGGGCTATTTTGAGCTCCTTCAACTTAATTGCATGACTATAAAATGTGATTTGCGGATTGATCAACTCCAATTTCATTAACTCAATTGAAGCAAAGAAACATTATTTACTTATATACAAGTTCTACATGTATAGAATGTGGTTTGGAGCTCAATAAACTTGAAGTCACCGGCTCATGAATGTAAATGTCGATTAGTTAAATTATGGAGGTAATTAGGGTCAAAATGAGCCACATGAACATATTTTAAACTATATATGATGTGATTTGAAGTGAAATTATCCCTAATTTCATGTCATATATATTTAACCAAAGAGTTGATTCATTTAATCGAGGAGGCATTTGAGGCCAATTTGAACCCCTTCAAGAGTAAGATATGATTTGGGGCAAAATTGAAATTTTGATTCTATCATGAATTGATCCAATTAGTAAATTTGTGTAATTTAGGGTGTGATTTGGGCAAAGCTGAGCCCCTAAACCAAAATTATGGCTCAATCGATTGTATAACATGTGTACAATATGTACATGGCTTAATTGGCCCTACTTTTATCAGAAATACAAACATGAAGGTAATTATCATAAATAGGTGAAGAACCAACTTAAATGTTCTTCAATTACCTTAGTGATTGGACTCTATATCCGATATCTTAAACCTTAAACCCTGTACCATTTAACTTTAACCCTAAACCCTATACCATTTACCTTAAACCCTAAGCCATAAGCCCTAAACCCTAAACCCTTTGAATTGTAGACCTTAAACCAATAAATTTAGCCTTAATTAACATCCTTTATATTTAGTAAGAATTAGGTTCATAGGGATGAACTTGGTCAAAATCACATCACTCATTAAACCACAATTGACTTAATTGGCTTAATTTGTGATGATGTGGGGGCTAATTGATCTCAAAATCACATTCTTTACTCACATATATAGGTTTAAGGAACTCAATTTTTCTCTAATCACCTTCACGATTATACCTTATATACCCTAAAACCTATACCCTAAGCCCTAATCCTTACAGTTCCTAATCCCTAAACTCTAAAAAATAAATATAAACTCTTTAAACCCTAAACCAATCATTTTACCTAAATTAACATCATTTAGACTAAGAATTGTCTTTGTGATTGACCCTGTGTACCCTAAACCTAAGCCCTATATCTTAAACCCTAAACACTATACCCTAAATTGTAAACCATAAACTTTACCTATTTACCAATCAGTTTAGTCCCAATTAACATCCTTTGTATTAATAATTAGGTTCACATGTTATAAAGCGATTAGACCTTATATACACCCTTAAACCTAAACCCTACATACTCTAATCCCTAAATCGTAAAACATAAATTGTAAGCTCTAATACCTAATCCCTAAACCCTATACACTAATGTCTTAATCCCTAATATATATTAAGTATAACATGATTATGTTATTCTTAATATAGACAAAACTTGCTTCTCAATGTCTATGTTTAACACCAATCGAGTATTAAGAATAACGTAATCATGTTATTAAATAACATGATTGCATTATTAAATAATGATATCACATTATTCTTAATGTACATAAAACTCACTTTTCAATGTGTATTTTGAAGCAGAACCTAGTATCAATAATAACACAATCACGTTATATAACACGATTGCATTATTATTATTATTATTATTATTATTATTATTATTATTATAGAATAAGCTCACTTTTCAATGTCTATTTCTAACCTAAATCGATAATTCTGTCCCCACAAACATTCTCTGCATACTCTATGGTACCTATGTACTTTTGACTCCACCTTTGAAAATGTATCAATTATCCTTGATGGGTGACAGATCACGATCAAGGAAGAGGAAGATGTTGAAGAACATAACACCAAAAAAATTAGAATATTTGAGAGAGAAAAACAAGATATGAATGCAAAAACTTTGTGGTAGATAAGGTACAAACCCTAATCTTGATGAACTAAATGCCATAGATAATGAACCAATCGACAATTATGAATTAAACAATGATGAAATTGACCATAATGAATTGAATAATGATGAAAGTGACCATAATGAAATGAATAATAATTAAATTGACAATAATGAATAAGATGATGTTGGAAGTTTACATTCAAAGTTTCAAGTTTTTGATTTTGTTGATGATGAGTCTATGTATGATGCTTCACCCCCCATGAATGAAGAAAATTTGATGGATACAAATAATTATGAAATTAATCATCAAGAAAATTTCATGGAAACATATAATGAAGAAAATGTCATCCCACCTCTAAACAATGAAAGTAATAACGATTTTGAAACACCCTCTCAAAAAATTCCACCATTAACAACACCTCCAATAATTGTGCGTAGAAAAGACAAGTACTTAATTGAAGTAAATGAAAATATTTTAGAACTAATGCATAATAAAATGTCTGATCACCATTCAAGAAGACTAACTCAACAAATTTGGGACAATTTCTTTCATAATTTGGATTATGATAGTCAAAGATGTCAATTATTTATTTCATTGATAAAATTGATTAGGATGAGACATATAATGCACACATTAGGACTAAGAACATCTAACATGGATGATGAAAACAATACTCTATCAAACCCAAGTTTCAATACTTTGTCTTCAAATTGGTGAAACTCAAGTTTCAATACTCTATCTTCAGGCACAGTCAAAAAGAGGAGAACATAATTAGTCTAAAGTGTTATTATAAATGATTGAAATATGAGTAAGGGATAGATTAGCTCTATGAAATGAATGTAAACACATTGAAAGTCTCAATATTATTGAGAAAATGCAAAATACAAGGGAAAACTATATACAATCTAATTAGTAATAATCTTGAGTTTGCATAGTCATAAAGAAAGACCATATAGAATTCTTGGAAATAGAGTTGAGGATTTAAGGTATTATGAATGTTGTGGGATATAGTTTTTCCATGTGTGTGATTCTTTTAATTTATCTCAAATGAAGGTAAAGGGTCTTAAGGGTTTATTTTATCCTATTTGTTGACATAGTCATGTTGGAGGGGTATAGAATTTTGTAAAACTACATGTTGGCAGTGATTTAGTATTGAGAAAGAAAAAGTAATAGTTTGATAAGATGAGTGGGGTAAGGGAATATCCATTTCAAGCATTATAATCTTTGATAAGGCCCAAAAGTTAATTCTAGTTCATTTATTATCCTCTCAGGTATGTTAAGGATTGAGACAACACAAGTTAGGGTTTGAAACTAGAAAATGAGATAATAAGTGATTTAATTGATGAAAAATCATTAAAATTTGTGGACAAATGTATTTATATAGGAGGAAGATGATTTTCAAGGTTTAAAATTTATTTGAGTCACTATGGTATGGTTCCATTGTCAGTAGCCTTGAATTAGGCCGAGGAGACCTAATTAGCCTAAGGGATGTTAAGTTAGGTGTTCTCCACAGAGAGTTAAATTGTGAAAGTTTGTGTGGAGATATGTGATGTAAAGGGGTATCTAAATGTGGGTTTAGTTTGTTTGAGATATTTTTAGTTTATTTATAACAAGGAGGTTTAACTCGAAAAAGGGTTAGTAGAAGGAAGGTGTCAAAGAGGAAATAAGAGTTAAGTGAAGAGTTGAAGCTTGAGGGTTGTGTGGAATGGTTGGATGCATGAAATGCAATGTAATTGAGTACTTAAATGTTATTATGAGTATTTTGGAAGGACAAAATCAAATTAGCATGCAGACCAATAAAAACACATAAGAATATTGCAAAGAACAAAACAAGGATAAAGAGAGAGAAAATGAAAACATAGTTTGAATTGATGAGGTTGATGTTAAAAGGAAATATTATAGAGGTAGTTGATTAGTAAAATGACTTCAAGCAGAGAAGGAGGGTTAAGTGAATATAAGGAGGATTAAAAGACACTAAGTAGGTAAGAGTGAATAAGAAGGACCCAGTAAATGCAAAGTGATCAAAGAGATAAAGAGGTTGAAGGCAAAAGACAAAGGACAAGAAAAGATCAAAAATAGGTATTTGGCAGAGGTAAGTGTCTGTTTCCATCCATATTAAGGAAGCTTTTTAGAACCTCTACATCAAGATCCTTTATAGATAAATTTAACTTAAACATACAAGGCAAATATACATAGACTAAACATACATAGAGTATAAGATTAACCTTGAAATTTTACCTTTGTATAATAAAAAGGTGTCATCCTCACAGAGATAGATGTAGTAGTGGATGGGCCAACAACTAGATCCAAAAATATAAATAATGGTTACGTCAAATCAAATGCTACAAATGTTGATTATGACGATGAAGGCACCATCACCTCCTAGGACATAAAAAAAGGACATATATATTATTCAATGTTTAATGTAATTTAATTGTTAGCTAAATTAAATTTATAAATATAACTTAAATTGAACATGACATTTATATGAAATATACTTACATTTATGTAATGGTTGATGTCTGCACACCAAATATGTGTGCAAAAAACTCATCGCTCATAAGTATATTATTCAAGCCCTCTAAACCACCAGTGCCATCATCATCAAAAGGGCCAATGCACATAGTTCCACAAGAACCGTAAGAGCGGGGTTGGGTATGCACACTAGGTGGCATATCTCTAGCATTAGTTTGTGAGATCCTACTCATATGTTGAATGAATGTATCAATAAGTGAACTAATAACACGAAGAGTGTCGATCTCCATGACTTATTGAACTACATAAGGGATATTGAGCTCAAGTGGCTTTTGGATACAGATCCTTTTAGGTCGATTAGGCATATGATGTGCACCTAGTTGATCTTATACAGAGCTTTTCCCCTTGGCCCTGAAACTCACTATAATCAAAATAGTTTAGAATTCCACAAGAACTGTAAGAGCGGGGTTGGCTATGCACACTAGGTGGCGTATCTCTAACATTAGTCTATGAGAGCCTACTCATATGTTGAATGAATGTATCAGTGAGTGAACTAAGAACATGAAGAGTGTCGATCTCCATGACTTATTGAACTACATAAGGGATATTGAGCTCAAGTGGCTTTTGGATACAAATCCTTTTAGGTCGATTAGGTATATGATGTGCACCTAGTTGATCCTATACAGAGCCTTTCCCTTGGCCCTAAAACTCACTATAATCAAAATAGTTTAAAATTTCATCGAAGATAAACTCACATTAGAGTTTCCTCAAAAAATACAATGGGACCTCGTGTTTTTACATGGTGGATAATCAAACACCATCCACCATAGGTCCAAAAAATTGGTTGTGATTAAATTATGTTGGCAGTGATGGATTGGAAAACATTTAATAGTTACCAAAAATGGTGCATTAGTGGTTGGGTCAATGAATAAGGTGAAAATAAAGGGTTTTGATATCTCTTTGTTCTTGACCTCAAGTGCTAATAATTTTCAACATAATAAGCCCTACAACTATTCTGATATGAAACCCATATGTCAATTTGACTCATTATAGAGTCAATTTGACCTAATAATGTCTCTAGGAAATTAGCTAGATAGGTGTGGTGGGAGTTGGTGGAAGTGGATTCCCTCATTCTCCTAATTAATTCTTTAATTTCAAATGTATTTCCCACAATGTGGTCAACTAGACTCTCCTAACTGCTTGGGGGATTTTGTGGAATTGTAGGAGGGTTAAGTGCAGGGATAGGAGGAGGAACAAAAGGGTTTTATGGAGGGTTAGGAGGAGGAACAAGAGGGTTTTATGGAGGGTTAAGTGGAATAATAGGAGGGTTAGCAGGATGGGCTATTCAAAACAAACAAATTACCACTAAAAATGGTTAAAATTACTAAAAATTAGGGTTAAACAATGAAAATTACTAAAAAAATACTAAACTTTAGGCTTAATAAGTGTAGTTTTTAGCACTTGCCTCTTTTACATGGCACTCTCTCACCCAAAACACAATCGCATAATGGCAAGGTTAACAAAGGAAGCTCAAATGCAAAATGAGGAATTTTACATTTGAGCTTCAGTTTTTTTTTGTTTTTTGTTACACAAGTAATGCAATCACATTATTAACGTGATCAAGTTATTAAAAACAATAATAATGTGATCTCATTATTAACGTGATTACGCTATTATTTTAAATAACATGATCACATTATTTAATAATGTGATCACATTATGGCTCGATAATTATCAATCCATAATTTAATTAAACTTTATTGCATTATCGAAAATGTCCACGGAATTGTCACCCCATCTCCGTGCACTTACCCTAATACTAGAATATTTATGATTTAAAAACTTAAAATATTGATAATTATAGATTTGTATAAATAGTTTAAATAAATTTATTTTAAAAATATTGATAGATATTTATTTTATTTTATTTTTTAATTTTTTTTGTTTATTGGTGATAGATAGTTTCAACTTAGTTACATTATTATATTGGACTTTGAAAAAATAATTTTAGAAAAAAATACGGGCTTCAAAGTGTATATGTCTAATATATTATAATTTTAAGAGAATTCATAATATGACAATCAAATGGATGTCAAATTTAAGAAAGTTTATTAATAATTATTCATTCATAAAACATTATAGTGCAGCAAAAATGT